>LR736884.1:3130452-3246703 GCA_902654985.2 Oryctes borbonicus | reverse complement strand
GTACCTCACGCTAGGGGTGTGTGGAATTTCTTTTTTTTAATTTTGTCTCGGTTATTTTTGTCTTATCATGGATTGTAAAGTTGAAATTAATCGTTTGGTCAAGGAGGAATTAGAGTATGAGCTTAAGATACTGGGTGTCTCGGAGTTATCTTCGGTAGAGTCAATGCGTAGAACCTTGAGACAACTTCGTAAATTGGCTAGTAATTCTGCTTTTGTCATGCCGGAGTATCCGTTTTCTTTCATTGAGGATTCTGCCGCGATTGAAGAGAAAATTGAAGCTATTTCTGATGCGCTAGTTAACTTTTCTGATACTCGGACTTCTGCAGCATTTCGTAAGCTCTCCACAACAATCGCGTTTACCTTTGACCGTGCTAATCGACGCGTTCCGACTACTGACATCGAACGGAAGCAGCGTTCCCAAATGTTGGTTCGTTTAGTCAATTTATCGTCTACTCTCGTTTCTAAGGCAAAGGACTTTGCGAGAAATTCTACGTTAGCCAACAATACCTTGCTAGATTTCTCGGCAGTAACGGAAGAAGCAGATACAGATATTAGTTCTTCGAGCGATTCAGGTGAAGACTTGGGCGCAACAGCTCCTCGTTTGGTCGTGAAACCTGTTCCAGTTTCGCAGTGGGGTGTTAAATTCTCGGGAAATCCTAAAGATTTATCGTTGGGTGCTTTCCTTGAACGCGTTGAAGAGTTGAGGATTGCTAGGAATTCTACCGAACAGATTTTATTTAATTCGGCTGTTGATCTTTTTACCGGTAATGCGCTGATTTGGCTTCGCGCTAACCAGAATTGTTTTTCGAAGTGGACAGAAGTTGTTGACGGTCTCCGCGCAGAATTTCTAACTTCCGATTACGACGATAAGCTTTTTGACGAGATTAAGCGACGTACGCAGGGTCCGCATGAGACGATAGGCATTTATATCTCCGTTATGAAAAATTTGTTTTCGCGCCTTTCGGTTAAAGTCCCTGAGTCAACGCAGTTGAAAATTCTATTGAAGAATCTTTTACCTTTTTACCAAACACAACTTGGACTTGTAGAAATTCCATCAATTGCGCAGCTTTTGAAATACGGACGTCAGATAGAAGCGCGTAAAGCTTCAGTGGACGCGTATGTTCCTCCACCTAATCGGTCAAAGGTTTTAGAACCAGATCTTGCTTACGTTGAAGGGCACAATCCCTCTCGAACGTGTCACTCCATAACTCCCAATCAACCCGCGATTAAGTGCTGGAATTGTAGGCGTGATGGGCATAGGTCTGCAGAATGTCGACAACCTCGTAAACGACATTGCTACCGTTGCGGTAGACCTAATGTAACGGTCGCAACGTGTCCTGTATGTTCGGGAAACGGAAGCGTGACGCACTAAGTAGCCGTTTAGGGTGTCGTGGTAGTTTAGCGGCTATCCAACAGAAAACTAAACTCGATTTTATTTTGGCACATGCAGAAGAGGATGAACGACCCTACCTTTCTGTTACAATTTTTGGTCAGACCCTGTTGGGTTTACTCGATTCCGGAGCTTCTTGCACGATAGTCGGTGAACCGGGTTGGAAGATTCTACAGTCACTAGGAATTCCGTTGAAACGTAAATCTACCTTTTGTACGGTTGCTAATGGGCAACAATGCAATGTTATCGGTGAAATTTCTGTACCCGTTTGCCTCCAGAAACGTGAAAAGATTATCGATATTCTAGTTGTACCGACCTTATCGCATACTTTGATTCTCGGAACTGATTTTTGGAAAACTATGGGTATTGTACCTGATTTACGGCGTGGCGAGTGGGTCTTCTCTTCAGAGCCTCCAGTAGTTGATTCATTGCAGGCTGAATCACATTTGACAGCTGCCCAACGTGAGTGTCTAGAAAGATTTTTGAGCACTTCCTTTCCGAATGATGGTGTAGAACTAGGATGTACCACGCTTGTGGAACACAATATTTTAGCGAAGGGTCCTCCAATTAAGCAAAGATATTACCCTCTTTCCCCAGCGATGCAGAACATCGTCAATGCTGAACTGGACAGAATGTTAGACCTTGGAGTGGTCGAAAGATCGAATAGTCCGTGGTCTTCCCCTATTCTTTTAGTCCCTAAGAAGGACAAGAGTTACCGCTTTTGTGTTGACTTTCGCAGGCTCAATCGAGTCACCGAGCGCGACGCATATCCTCTACCTTACGTAGCGCATACGCTTGATAAACTTAGAGATGCTAGGTTTCTCACGTCATTAGACATTAAGTCGGCTTATTGGCAAATTCCTGTGGCGGAAGCTTCTCGACCCTTCACTGCTTTTACGGTTCCTAATAGAGGACTCTTCCAATTCAGAAGAATGCCTTTTGGGTTGCATAACGCGCCAGCCACATGGCAAAGGTTTATAGACCAAGTTCTTGGTGCTGAATTAGATTCTAGGGTATTCGTGTATCTGGACGATATTATCGTCGTCACCCAAACTTTCGAGCAGCACTTGGAAACTTTACGTGAGGTCTTCGAACGTTTAAGAGCAGCTGGATTAACCTTGAGTCGTGACAAGTGTCAATTTTGTAGAGAAGAACTACATTATCTCGGATATGTCGTTAACCATCGTGGACTTCTTGTTGATCCTGGGAAGGTTAAGGCTATTTTGGAGATACCTACACCGAAAACAGTCACTGAGGTTAGACGTATTGTTGGTATGGCATCATGGTACCGACGTTTCGTACCCAATTTCGCTACCGTTATCGCTCCCCTTACGAATTTATTGCGTAAAAACAGACCCTTTGTTTGGAATGAGGCCTGCGAAGAGGCTTGGCAGCAGATTAGAGAACGGTTAGTTTCTGCTCCGATACTTTCTTGCCCCGATTTTGACAAAGAGTTCGTTTTGCAAACGGATGCTTCAGATTTTGGCTTAGGTGCCGTACTCAGTCAGAGGGTTAATGATCAGGAGAATGTCATCTGTTACCTTAGTAAGTCCCTGACTCCGCAGGAAAGAAAATACTCTACTACTGAAAAAGAGTGTCTTGCTGTCCTGTGGGCAATAGAGAAATTACGTCCTTATTTGGAAGGTTCACACTTTACTGTGGTAACCGACCATTATTCTTTGTGTTGGTTGAACAAGTTGAATTCCCCTAGTGGACGGTTAGCTCGATGGGCTGTTCGATTACAGCAGTATGACTTTTCTATTGAACATCGCAAAGGCAAGGATCATGTAGTTCCCGATGCGTTATCTCGCTCTGTCCCTATACTTGACGCCATTTCTACCGATAAGATTTCCGACAAATGGTATATTAAACTAGTTGATGCCGTACGACGGTATCCATCTAAATATCCGACGTTCCAGATTCTCGAGGGTAAACTCTTAAAACATGTTAGACGCTCTGTTAACTATTTTGCTGATGACAAAGACGCTTGGAAGGTAGTAGTACCCAAAGAGAGGCGAAATGAGATAATTCATTCTTGTCATGATGAACCTACCAGTGGGCACCTAGGGATTCTCAAAACGTTGAATCGAGTCGCGCAAAAATATTTTTGGCCTAAAATGTCCGCTGACATTATTAGATATGTGAAACATTGTTCTGTATGCATTCGAACCAAGCCAGAACAGAAGAAACCTCCCGGTCGTATGGGTGGTCATTCACAGATCGATAGGCCTTGGGAAGTTCTTAGCGTGGATGTAGTTGGGCCCCTTCCTCGAACGAAGCATGGCAATAGTTACATCTTGGTCGTTTCGGATTGTTTTAGTAAATTCGTTCTTACTTTTGCTCTTCGTAAAGCTACCGCTCCCGCTATTGTTAAGCATCTTGAGAATGACGTATTTCTTCTATTTGGAGTACCGCGTAGAATCATTTCCGATAATGGTGTGCAATTTCGTTCTAAGGAATATCGCAATCTTTTGAAAGAGTATAGCGTTAGGACGTCTTACACTTCTTACTATCACCCTCAGAGTAATCCGGTTGAATGCGTCAACAGAGTTTTGAAAACTATGCTCGTTGCTTATGTATCGGATAACCATCGCAATTGGGATATTCTTCTACCTAAAGTGACTTGCGCGTTACGTACCGCCAAACACGAAGTTACAGATCTCACGCCTTATTTCGTTAATTTTGGACGAGAGATCAATATTACCGGTGAAAGACATGCGGAGCGCGTAACTGACGATGAACCAGTTATTACCCCCCAAGATCCTAATGAACTTATAGAAAGGTCGAAGAATTTCGCGCACTTATATCGAGACATCAAGATCCGTCTACAGAAAGCCTATGAGAAATCGAAAATCCGTTATGACTTGAGGCGACGAAGAGTTGAATACTTACCAAATCAAATGGTTTGGAGGAAGAATTTTGCGTTATCGGACGCAGCTAAGTTTTATTCGGCGAAGCTAGCTGATAAATATGTGGGACCTTTTCTGATACATAAACGAATTTCTACCGACACCTACGAACTGAAAACTTGTGATGGCGATATCCTACCAGGTTCCTGGTCTAGTGAGCATCTGAAAGCGCATCCTTCCGAAGATTAAGGTTGTCTTGGTCTACAGGTGGGCCGACGAATACTCCTGTGGGTGTCATGACCCGATCGTAAGAGGCGATCGAAATCATTCAGTCTTCCCTTGCACTTTTAGTTCCCCATTTCTTATCGTGAATAGGAGCTTTGAGTTGGTTATGTGGGACTAACTTCTGGAAGTAAATTACCGTTTCTTTTTTTTTTTTTTACCGATTTTGTTGTCTATTTTTGAGGATTGAGTTTACTCTTCTCGCATTACTTATCGATGATGTCTTCTTTACGACAGGGGGTTGGTGTCCAAAAAAGTTCGTTCACCATCCATCCCTACGGCTGAATTCCGGCAGTCTGCTATTATCTTCGTAATTTTCTCTCGCGGTTAAGATATTTTGTTCCGGAATATGGATAGACTATTTTTGTTTCTGTTTGTATCGGCTTTTGCTGTTTCAGTCCAGTAGGCCACTGCGACTTTAAAGTTCCCTTTCTGACTTTCTCGTTTAACCGTTTTGCTTCCCTGTTTGTTGGCCAAACCCTTTAGCTTTCTTTTTGTGTTCTGGCCTTACCAGTTTCAGTCTTTGCGACGCTGGCATTGACTTTAAATATAACTTTCGTGGGATTTGTTTGTTTAGCGAATATTTGGACCTTTGTTTTGTTTCGTGAGTGGTTGAAGTTTATGACTTCGCTGATTCTTATACTGTTCAATTTCCAATAGTTTTACCTCTCTCGTTTAACGTCCTCATCCTTTCTCCGCTTTGTTTCCCTGTACTGTAGTAATAAACCTGTTTTATTTGCCCTATTCTCTTTTGTTCTAAGTGACGTTCTGCTTCACGGACGTGACTTCGTCACGCTGATGGTTGTCGCTCGTTGCGATGGACGTGGCTTGGTGGGAACCCGGCTCCTACTCTGATGTGGCTTTTCTTCTTTCGCCGCTGAGAGTAATGATCACCTCTCAGTCTGAGCTTTTTTTTTCGGTGCTTCATGCGCGCTTTCTTCCGCCTTCTTTAGGATTTTCTTCGAAAGATTTTGGTGGGAGCATGGAACTTAGCCATTCTGTGTCTGGAGCGGGGAGCGCCATCAATCAGAACTGAACCCTTTCCTTTGTTAGCTTATCTTATCCTAGAGTACCGGCCGATTGCCGAAGGATCCACGTGGTGGTTAGGATCGATGGAGATGCACTGTGTGGTTGTGTTGCGAGTGTTAGACTTTCAAGACTTACGCTTTGGGAATTTAAATTTTCGGTTCATTTTAGTGGAATATAGTAAATTTTTGGAACCCCTTCTTTGCTTATTTCTTCTAGTCATTCCTATTGTGGCATGACCTATGTAGAATTTTCCCGTTGCCCTGTAAAATTCTACCCTGGTAGGGGAGGGAATTGTTACGTGCCTTTTGTCACCTGAAGTTGTTTTAATTTTAATGCAACTATTTGTGGTGTACTTCACTTATGAACATACCTGTATATCGCGGTGTAAGTCATATGTTTTCTCCAGAACGCCTCGTTCGTGCATTGTAACGCTAATCTCTCATTTATTTACGCTTCAATATCGGTTTATTTCGTTATAGGGCTGTTCCTATGGTTTCTTCTATTTTAGTTATTGTATTTTACGTAATGTCTTACCTTACTTTGGAGTATTTTCCGATTTATTTTGGGTTTTCGACTATTGTTTATTTTGCTTTTGTTAGGTTAAGAGACATTCGTAGTTCATAGAAGCGACGTGAGAGGCGGTAGTTGAACGGTATTTATCGAACAGAGGGCTGCGTTCAATATTATGGATTCAGTTGGTTGTTTATTTATTATTTCGAGGTGTAAATCCGCGTATTAATGTAATATTTGGTTTTGTTTAGAGATAGGTTCTTATCAAACGTATTTTCTTTTAATCCCGCACTTTAATTTTATCCTTTCGGCTGCTAATATTCTTAAGTGGTTAGTTCCTTTCGATTTGTTGAGTTGTACACAAGTTTCGCGATAGAGGTTAATTCTAGAATTTGCACTGTTTCCGGCTTTTTTTTTCGACGTACCTCCTCGGAAGTCGTTGGGCATCCATGTTATCATTTTGAATGCGACGCTCGTGTAGTTAAGATCAGTGATACTTTTACCGTACAAAGTTGTATAACTTTAATTAAGGATTCATAGTCACTGGTGTCTCCTAAGCTTAACCACTTGTTTGTTGAGACAATTTGGATTGGTGGTAAGCGTTACCTTTTGATAAGGGATTTTAGTAGGGATTTGACTACCCGCAAGAGCACGTGTTTCTAGTTTTCGCGTACCCTCAACTACATCCAGAGGTGGGTTTATTTTATTTCTATCGCTACGTTAGTACTTATTCCACGCTGTGCAATGTATTTTTAGGGTTTTTTTTTAATTTGGTACGTGTATTTGTACGAGGGGTCCGTACAAGAGATCCTCGTCTACGTCTTGGATAGGAATTGTCGCTAGTACCCATTACTACACTTGGTACCTGCCCCGAGTATCCGCAACAAACCTACAACTTCATTAGAGCTACCGTACCAGTAGGAAGGAACTCGCTACTGCAATTCCATCAGGTAGCAGTCCGAAGGGCTGTTAAATTTTATATATTTTCGTTAATATTATTTAGCCTTCAGCTGTGTTTGAGTTTACCGTAACTTTAAATTTGATGTATAACCATGTTATAAGCCTTCAGCTGTCTAAAGAATGTAAAGGGGATAACAACTATAGGGTAACAAATGTTAATATTAACAGTTTTGAGTATATTTAGAGTTCGAGTTGCTATTTCCGAGAAATTTGATAATAGTTCCGAAACTGTAAAGGACACCGAACATGCGCATTTTCTACGTTCTAAGCAAAACGATATGTACCTTTACAATTTAAGGTTATGAACTCGTATTCACCCTTAATTCTTTTATTTGTTTTCTTTTAATTATAATACTTTGAGTAATTAAACCCTTTACTGTGTTTGTTATTACTCTTATAATAAACACTAATTCTTTTTTTACAATTTTATTACTGAAATCTACTTTGACTATTTCTTGCAATCGTGAGTTCAACCTCTTACACCTGTACTTAAGTGCAAAAGACCTCGCTCCACAGCCATAAGACTTCCGCGTTGGCTTATGGCATTGCATACGAGTAAGCCTGGGTTATTTTATTAATAGTCGACGTGGTGGCGCTAATAGAGTTTCTTACCTTCACGTATACCCACCCCATCTCCAACTGTGCTGGCGGCCCCAGGAATATCTCGAGCAGCTTAAGTTTAGGATCGCAGGTAGGTTGTTGGTTTACCTTCTTGGTTTATTTTAGTATTTTGTTTCGAGTTAAACTCGTTAGCGCGTAAAATTTGGTAACACTACTATTTGCATAGATTAGAGGTGAGAGCATCGCTGGGAAAAAATGTATTGGCTTACAAGGAGTTGTAAAACTTGTTTCTATGTTAGGCTAGAAACTACTCAAACTACACTCAAATTATTAAAGCAAAATTATAATATAATACTCACTAATATAGTTGTATTAATCTCCCGGAAAGAGCATGTAAAAAGTTATGTAATAGCTTGGCAATTTATCAGATAACTTGTTTATTATGTAAAAAGTTCAAGTTCATGTAAATGCAAATCTCGATAGATTGTAATTAACAGTAGCGGATATTAACTACCACATAACAAATTTTCAGCGAAATATCATATAACACACAATCAATTAGAAATTATAATAATGAATAAACTGTTGGCCATTAGCTGAAATGATATTCCGTGAATCCTATTCTTTTAGCGGGAAGGTAATTTAAATGTAAATGTTCCTAGAAACATAATTAAAGTAAAAAAATTATAAAATTATGGCAAAACTATTTTTATGTTCATAATTTTTATATCGTCACATATTTAAAATTGTCTTGTACCTTAATGCTTATTTATGGACATATAAAACATTGAAAACATCCGTATATGAAATAAAAATGTTTTGTTGCATAGCCATTTTTTTGCAAGCGACCACTTTAAAACAAGAAATTTTTATTTGTGAAACGTAGACTAACAAAGAATATATAACTATTGGGAAAACTCTCGAAAAGCTTAAGGATGTTACACAACCGGTATTAAAATTAAACTGTAAAATATTACTTGTTCAGTTAAATAGCTATTGATTTAATGAACTTCCTATATCCTTACCCCTGATGAGAACCCAAACATTACCCAACAGTGTCCTCCATCACACGCATACAAGTATCGAATACTGATCTGCTAATAAGATGCGCGTAACGTAACGTTTGCACAGAGTACTACAAAATTAATACAAGAATCACGGGGCTACATCAATCCAGCCTAACAAAAGTTTGATTCATACAACAAAAACGAACTTTGTAAACTAATTTGTAAATACGAATAAGCTATAGATACACGAGTTGCAAAGAATATAAAAAAGTGTTTTAGGAGTCACCATAATCAATAATCGTTCGCATAAATAGTTTAGTTTCAATAGTTGTAACCAAAAAATGGTTGATTTCAAACTATTGGCATGTTAGAAAACTAGGCCCATCTCGTAGCAGTTCACAACCACATAAACACGTGTGTGAATCACCGGTTTCTGTAAATGTCAACTTTCTCAGAAAAAAAAAACTTAACCGTTAGTTTTAGAACAATAGCTATTTTATTACATTTTACCTCAAAATTTAACGACGATTGCAAAAATGCTATTTAAACAATATTAATAATTTAGTAACAACAACAACAAATTTAATAACTTTGGATAGCTACAAATTTATGAGACTACATAGGTTTGAATATAATTTTAAACGACGTCACAATAAAACACAAAAAAAAAAAACAATGAAAAATCTTCATTCACAATAGCACAATTTTTCGAGTCTCTGGAGACATCTCACCCCACTTATCTCTGTTGAAATATAATGTATAAACTGAATGATTTTTGCCAATAGATATGAACATGACTATATTCTCCGTTCTCACAACACTTCGAATCTCTTTAGAGCGCATGTACTATACGCATCCGTCAACGGCAATCTAAAATCGAGCAAAGATTTCAACAGGCCGTTAAATTAAAACATCACACATCCCTTTTTTGTTTGATTACGACCGACAAGACACGCAGGAGAAGAAAGGAAAATTGCGAAGCGAAAATAACAAAACATACATGACGCCAGTAGGATTTTTATTAAATATAGACCCCGTGCATGAGCCATTAAAATATTTGACGTCTTGCCAGATAAAATCGCCTTTATATCA
This sequence comes from Oryctes borbonicus, assembly GCA_902654985.2. Taxonomy (NCBI): domain Eukaryota; kingdom Metazoa; phylum Arthropoda; class Insecta; order Coleoptera; family Scarabaeidae; genus Oryctes; species Oryctes borbonicus. Next base: position 3,237,023 of record LR736884.1, on the reverse strand, counting down.
CTTCTAGGAAAATAATTGTGTTACTATAAATCTGCGTCACGAAAAACTGACACGTTTATAAATATACATGTGGCAAGCGCTGGATCCTGCAGGAATTAGATTCTTTCTGCGCCGATGGATGGTGTGATTTTTTAAAGGTCGCGGGCGGAAAGGAGGCCGCGAATGAAAAGCCCGATACCGCCTACTGCGATGTTTGGAGAACTCCCGATGTTGAAAACAATCACACGGCTGTATAAATAGTGCAAAACACGTCTAATTTCTTAGAAGAGAGCCTCAGTTTAGCCGGCGCTGTACAAATTTAGATGATGAAACTTTTTATGTTTTTATGCGGCGTACTTTAACACTGTTTATCGCATGTATGTGTCTTGCGAGAACGCAAGTAAAAAAAAAGTGGTCGTAATTGATATCTGTTAATTCAAGGAGAGAACGCGAATAAAATTCTCATTAATTCTCGAAAGAAATGTGTAAATAAACAAAAGCCAGTAAACTATGAGATACGGATAGCATACGTTTTTAGAAATAACACCTCGATTAAGAAATAATTTCTTCGCGATATAAATCTTTACTTCAGTATGTATAGGCCGACTGGAACTGATTAATAGATGTATAAGACTTGGTTCAAAAGTCATAATATCCAACTGTGGAAAAATGTGTCTTTCCAAGAAAGTAGACGATTTTGTTAACATAGGAAGAATTTAATTGTTTAAACATGTACAAGGTTATCTACATCAAGTTATAAATGTATTTAATTGCCATTTCACATTAAGATAAATGTTTTAACACTGCAGGAAATATTAAGATGATATTCGGCTGCTGAAGAATGAGAGAAATATTAGCTTCAACAATAAGTGAAACTAATATCTTAAGGTAGCCACTTGCGATAGTTACTTTCATTTTTCGAAATCCGCGAATATGCACTTTCAACTATTCTTTATAAGTTAACAGAAAGTATTAAAGAAAGTTTCTGGTACAACTACTCTTAGAATCATGTTCATATGACACTTTTAATAATTTTGTCAGTTCTATGTGCTAATTGTTAGAAGATGGATGTTCAAAAGCTTATTGTTCAAATTTTTGCTTACAAAATTTTATTAATAATAATAGTTGTTTTTGTCAAACGGTTTCCAGTTACAGCACAACAAAATACAAAACAAAAACAAGAAGAAAGGTAACGGAAGTCTGAACGGAAAAAGTTGGATTAAACCATAGACTCAATGTAGGCTCGATACATAGACAAGTAGTTGGGCCAAATATTGTAAAAAAAAGATACCATATTGAAGGAACCTTCTGAAGAAGTTGCCAAACTTAACGACACAATAGCAATTGAAAGATTATTCTACATTCTTTAACATTTTCTGTGAATCTTCTTAGAATTGTTATTTATATTTTCTCTGCACTCACCTCCTTTCTGTGCCATTTAGCCAAGCAACTCGTACACATTCATCATTGTTAAAATGGTCTGGTCTGTTCATCATTTTCAATTTATACTCTATTAGGTTGAATTTTATTCACGCAAAAAATTAACAAACTCGAACTGTAACTTAAACGACTCAAGAAACACTCTTTAACAGAACATAAAATTAATTTGCGGCAATTTTCACTAGCAATGTCAAAATAACTAATTAAATAAACTAAAAACTAAATAAATAAAAAAATTTTTAGAAAATACAAGAATTATATAAAATATAACAGAACCAATGAGTGGTTAATTTTGAACTTGAGTTTATGTTTGTGAAAATAGATCTGATTTTTTGTGCAACAACAATATTCATCACCATAATATTAGATCTAAATTGAACTTCGACATATCTCCTAATTCTTTAATCAAAGGTGTCGCCGAACTCTGGGATTTCGTCTTTTCAAGACCTTGCCTCGTAGTAAGTATAATTATTATTGCAGTACATGAAGAGAGATCGAAAAAGTATTTTGATAGAACGTGATTATATAATCTAGTGGAGAAGAAGATATTTGATGACAATAAAAAAATATCGTCGTCAAAATCGACCAATTTATTATTTAGACGAAACATGGTTAAACGAAGGTCATACCAAACGAAAAGTTTGGGTCTCATTATTTTGCACATAGGATGTGAAGCTGGTTTTGTGGAGAATGGCTTATTCCTTTTCGAAGGTAAAAAAACCAATTATCATGAAGAAATGAATGCCGAGGTGTTTGAAAGATGGTTTCATCAAATATTGACAGTGCTACCAGACGATGCTATTATTATTATGAATAATGCTACGTATCATAGTCGTAAAATTGAAAAAATTGCCACATCTAGAAAATTCGATATGCAGACTTGTGGAATCAAAAAATATCGAGCACGATGAAGAGATGGTTCGCTCTGAACTTCTTTTAATTCGCCTTAATAAAGACCAATATAATACACAATAGATGAGATGGCTAGAAGTTGCAACAAAGCTGTGTTAATGTTCCCACCTTATCACTGCGAACTCAACCCAATTGAGTTACTGTGGCCTCAAATAAAAAAGAGTTAGATGGATTAATCAATGATATAATCGAGCCATTTATTATATCACTGGGCAAAGATAGTAGTTCTAGTGAAATGGAAAGTCATAGTGAATAATTATTTTAGAAGGTAATGCAATGTACTAAATGTATTTAAGGCCAAGTTATTGTTTAACGCTATATTTAATATTAGTCTAAATTGTTGTTCGCTTGAAAATAATCATATAGAAATAAGAGTTATAGTAGAATAGAGCAACATTCAGACACTTTCATTAAAAAGGTACCATATATAAACTTGAAATCTAGTACGATGTGTATTTGATCAATAAATATTCTTCCGCAGTGTTTTCTATATTTAATTAATGGATTATTTTTGAAAAATTCAATTTTGTAAACGCATCTTTTCATTTTACTCCTTGGAATTTAAAAATCAACCACAGTATCATCATTATTAAACCGTGTAACTGCGTAATGATTGATACTAAAAGAAAACATACCTATAAATTATATATAGTTTGATATATTGCCCTACTAGTCATCAAATCAATATACCAATGTTACTACTACTGTTAATACTAACGATCATGTTGATGACCACTGCTATAAAGTTAATTTCAAGTCGAATGGAAACACGACAAAACGAGCAGTAAAAAATAGACATCAAACACATATATGCGCACACAGATGTAGATAGAACACCTACGACATCCACATTTTATTTCACAATTCTGATGATATTTATATGCAAAAATTTCTAAGAAATGAAAAGTCGTAGGAGTCTTTTATATCGTTTCGGTTAGTTTACTTCTTACTTGATGAATTTCAACCTATAGCTATGAGAAATTGACAGTAAAGCGTGCCATACTTAAGCGATATAAAATAGTTTTAAATTTTCTAATTTTTGCATAGCATTATTTAATAACCAAGCGAGTTTATAATTGAATAATTTGCACGCGGAAGATACCAGAGGTAATAAAAAATAATAACTAGTAGTTAAAATAATTTATATTAGCATAACTAATTGCTTTAATTATAAACATGTGTGTATTAGATTTTATTTATATTTAATTACTATCGTCCAATTAACGAAGCTGGCAGTATGTGTATTCTACCTTATGGTAATGTAATATTCTGCAAAACAATTGAATATATATAGTGTGGCAATAAACTAAAAAACAAATGTTCAAAATTAAACTCACATAGAGGCGCAGCTTTAATTTAATTTTGGTGGAGGCTACGGTTAAAGTGCATACATCTTGCAAATGGGTACAAGATAACTGAAAAATCTCATACCCAGGTAACAAGGAACTTTTTTGAATTTAGGTTAATTAATCTAAAACTGCGAAATTTGGGAATCAAATAGTTTCAAGAGAATTTCATTAAGAGATACATATGTTAGTAACTAAGTAATTTACAAGAATCACGTGCTGCTGTTGCTGATTCTTCTAGTAGAAATTAGACATAACATGTGAATTGCATACATATATGATTAATGAAAACTTAATGAAATGATCAATATTATATATAGATTTCAAGGTCCTATTTAATTTGAGTCTAATGATAGGGTCTATCAGTTAAGTGCAAACGAGATCATCTTGTTTCATGTAACAATAAATTACTTATATTTCTTCTCATAATTAAATAATTCAACGGGTTAGAAGCAATGCTGAAAGAATTGCTGGCCTCATATACTTGAACATAGAGGACACCTATGGGACAAAGTAGTCCGCAGGAATGCCTTATTACTATTTCGTAGCTACGAACAGTCGATGACTGTTTAGTTGCTGCGCAGTGTCAATTCCAAATTCTTTTCAATATTCCCCAACACGGTAGAGCTCCCTTGAACGAACGGGTACGTAAATTTGAAGAAACAGGCTTAGCTAAAAATGTCAAACTTCGAAAACAATACCAGGCGTTAGACTTATCTAGGACTACTTTATATACAATCCTGCATACGGATCTCAATTTTTATCCATACAAAATTCAGGCTTCTATCATTCTAAGCATTAAAACCAACAGGTCTTCCAGCTCGCCTCATTTCATGTTGAAATCATGTCACAAAACGAAATCACCACCTGTGGATGTATGAAATTCGGAAAATCCACAGGAACTTCGCCAACTAGTTACACAGCCCAAAGGTGGTGCGCATTGTCTTCAACAGGAATTATCGGTCCCTACTTCCAGGAAGATGAGAACGAAAATGTGGTGACAGTCAATGCTGCGCGCTATATCGAAATGATCACTAACTTTCTTACGCAACAGTTAAACATGTTTCCACAGAACAATGAACACACATGGTTCTCAAGAGCGCCACTGAGAGCTTTGTAAAGATTATTTCCGGATCGTATCATTTCCAAGCGCGGGCACACTGAATAGCCAGCAAGATCATCAAATGTTACTGCATTCGATTACTTTTTTATTAAGAATCCTGAAGAATAATGTTTTTATTAATAAACCAAGAATTGGATACTTTTGTGTTATGGAGAATTTCAATGATCGGCTCCAATCCATATGGAAAAGAGAGGTCATTTAATTACACGGCATTTTTCAGAACTAAAAACGACCTATACTTGAGCTGCTGCTGTTATATTTTGTTTCAAATAAATTTACTCAAAGTTAGTTACTTTTAAAAACCTCCCATTCCCACGGATCACCCTTTATTATTCAAACACGAATAGCAATTGGCCAACTTAGCTATAGCCCTTTGAACACTATGACTGTCAGTGCTAATAATGTTATCTAATGATAATTCAGTACCTATTAATAATCATCTTGTCTTTTTGTATGACGTATAGCATAAACTCTACCTCAACCAGCTAGTATATAGTTTTAAAATAAACGTCCTCAATGACCTAACCTTAATTTGGCTAGTTACTAAATGTGAAGTTTAACAATTCAATTGGTGTTTCCATGCAAGGGTAGTCTGAAAAGTTTCCAATCTAACACAGAAACAAGTAATTTGTTACCAAATTCAGTTTTGTTTCTCAAAATATTCTTCTTGTAATTCTATGCACATTCCCCAGCGATGCCCCCATCTTCTTTATCTCCCCAAATGGTAAATGGCATCTTGTTCTGTAAAATATGTGTTTACGAATTTGATGGCCTCCACGTTCGATGAAAATTTCTGTCGTCCGAAGCGGGGAAAGTCGCTAGCGGCCAGGTATGAATGGGAATAGAATGGATGATCTATTAATTAGAACCCAGAGTGAGACGGTATATTGTCTTGGGGGAACAAAACTGTATTTTTCTTCAAATGCGGCAGTCTACCTTCGACTTGTCAAATGACGATGCGTAGTACGTCGCCGTTATTGTTTTCCCTTTTTCAAGATAGTCGATTAACACAATCCCGTGACTATACAGCCATTGTTACGTGATTTCAGGTGTGTACTGGCATATTCAAGTTTCATCTATAACTATTAATCGACTCTAAAACTCCAACTTATTTCGCTTCAACAGGGCTTTGGAAATATTCATTCTAATGCGTTTTTAGTCCTGAGTGAGCAAGCGCGGTACTAAACGCGTGGTTAGCTTTTTCATACTCACATTGTCAGTCAATATATGACAAACACATTCGTTCGAGAACCCTACAATCTCTGCTATCTCTGTAACTTTAATTCGACGATCGTCTAGCACTATTTGGTAAACCTTTCCAATGTTCAAATGATGGTGCAGAGTCCCCGTCGTCGGCGTTAATTTGCGTAACCGTATTGCCTTTCAAATGGAAGAATTTAATGACAAGTCGACTTTTTCAATTTACACAGAAATACCAACATCGACTAATACAAACGACTGGTAAACAGTAACTAAGCATCTAACATGGCTAAACTGTTCAAAAGTATCTTTCAACGTATGCGCAATTATCTAAAAAATATTTTTAACGAGTAAGTCCATCTTCATGAGGTTTACAACTTTTCAGCATATTACAATAATTACTTATTATTCTATTTTCTAAAATTATTTCGGACTTACGTAGTATATGAAATATACATACTGTTATAAATATCTACGAACCAAAGTCATTTCATTATATAATGTCCTTTTTAGTTCACTATAATTTTGGTGGAGGGAGCGGTAAACTTTCACAATCTACAAACATTTTTCGATATTTTTCTTATTGAAGAATTGACTTTAAAAGTTTAATATTACCACATCTGAACGTGCATATTAGTTACATTATTTTGGTAAATATTTTTGCATAACAGATATTTACACGTACAGAGTGAGCCGATTGTTTAGCAAAGTTCTGTATTTCCTATACCTACCGTTATTGAATATTGCGAATATTGTACCAGATTGATGATCTGTCGCCCAAATTATGTTCAACTATACATTTATTTTATTAATAAAACACCGAGTATTTATATTCACGAATTCTGTACTTTATTAAAACGGTTTATTTCCCGCAAACTTATCTTGGAAAAAGTTACCGCTTAAAACTGAATTTTTTTAGAAAATAATAGTGTAATCGTTTAAATTTCACCAACGTGAACGTGTGTGCAATATTCATAAATATTTTTAACAATATAAACACCGAACGTAGCAGGGCAATTGATCATTTGCATTTAATAATTGTTAACTAAAGTAACGCTCTGTACTTATAGACGTAATTCTGTAACTTTTTTTTGATAGCTAATCCATTTTTCTTCGGTTTAAGTAACAGAGAAAAAGTATATTTATTACGCAAAGCTTGATTATGAAATATAGTAGGAAAAAATTGCTGTCAATCAATCATATTGAAAGCACTGTAACAAAAAATTTTAACAAGTTCAACTAATACAAAGACAAAATGTCGTGTGCTTCTATGATTTGTGTTTAATTAATAAGAGCTTTTCTCTCGATGTTTTGAATCTACAAAAACAGATATATTTTTCAAAATCGAAGTTTTAATAAACACATTTTGAAGTCGAAGCCACGCTAATATTGGGATGTGTAGTGCAGAACTGGATGTGCTTGTATGTTAAATCAATTTACAGCTTTTGCAAATTTATGAACAGTAATTACTTTAGAAAGCAGTTTATTAGTTTCTACAAAAAAATTGAACTAAATTAGAATTCTATTATCTGAAAAAATAAAATTGTTAGTACAGCTGTGAAAATGGTCGATGAAGTAAGAAATGAAAAACCAATTTTTTTTTGCTTAACAGTCGTCGAAACGAACGAAATAATCATTTATAAATGATAACACAAATCGCAATAAAGCTGTGGATTTTTTAAATTATTTCCAAAGCTCCTCCAATTACTTTGGCATCTTTGAAAATTCTAGTAACTTAAACTGTACTTGTAAGATTAATATGAAATGATGGAATCTATTGGCCAAGGGTAGTAAATGTTACAAGGATTACCCAATCTCACACAGTAGCAGTAACAGTAGCGTTTTGATCGTTTTATTTCCCTTTTTCTTGTTTAAATACTTTATTACTTTAAATTTAGCTTTCCCGTTATCATTTGTTGCATTTATAATTGACAATTCATAAGTAACAAGTGAAAGAGTGTGTTTAATTCATGACAATGACGAGTAGATATTGTGCAGTTGGCGAGTGTAAAGATAATTCCATCGCTAGCAAGGAAAATGTATATCATCGTTTTCCCGAAGATAAGACTACGGTTTTGAAGATTATCAGAGAACAATAGGCTAAATGTTGTAGAAAAGCAAATAAAAGATAGAAATCATAAGTGCTTACTTCATTCTTGCGAAATGGACCAGGAACGAGGTTTACGAAACGAATTATTTAAGTACATATTTTACAATAAATTACTATATATTTGAAAGGTTTAAAAATACATTTATACATATGTATTCCACAGTAGTTAAATATACATGATCATATTTAACTAAAAACTTACCCACACAGAGAGAACGATTTCTTTATTCTTTTAAATAAGGCAAAATAAACAAAAGAAACATAATTTTTCGATCTATATTTGATGTTTGTGCTTTACTTTAAAAACTCACTTCAAAGTATCCATTCGATAATTCTGAAAACTTGGTAACATAGTAAAGTCTACATATGCCATTGAACTAAAATGTTTTCAATTATGTAAAACGATTTAAAATTGAAGATTCAAGGCTTTTTAATATTTTAGAACGAGGGATCTACTTATTTCTTTGCAAGTTGATTTAGAGAAAATTAAACAAATTACATGTCTGCGAGTTTTATTTTATTTAAAATCTTGCAATTATATTTCCCTTACAACATTTTGAAAATTTCTTTTAATAACGATATAAATACAAAAATCTAATTTAGTCCCTATCCGATAACTAACTTTGAATAGATTATTACATTTTAATAATTAATTTTTAAATGACAATTGAATTTAAGTTCTATTTTTGACCGAATGTTTAATTTTTCGGTACCTGTGATATCCCAGTCTTCAAATCAAAATCTCAGAAGTCCCTCTCAATCTCAAAATCCTTGCAAACCAGGGTCCGAGTGATTCCAAAACCGTTGCTGGTGATTTTACTGGATGTTTGAAGGTACTGCTTATCCCATCAAAGTATTTTAATTTAAAATTTGAAATTTTAAAGATTACTAAATAGAATAATTCAAATGACACCCTTAATATAATAACCACTTTAGTATATAGATAAAATAATATAGTAAAATCAAGTATAAAATGAAAAAAGATGATACAAACATAAATAAAACATAGACAATAATAGTCTTTAAGACACCTTCTCAAATAAAAACCGCTTCAGCTGTTTCTTAACGATATAGTGAATATGTTAGGCCTGATAGGTACATATACGCATTAAACTGTTAATGGCATTTACTGACGTATTCACTGTATGGTTAAAAGTTTTCCCACAATGGAGGTTTGTTATAGTATTTAGCAATTTACTGTTTATCCGTGAACACGCGATTACGGGCGACTTCTTCGATTATGCTAGATAGTGTTTGGGGCTGGTCACATGGTCAGTTCGCTGTGTAGAATAATTGTGATTTAGGTTCCGTTGATCAAAAGATTCCAAACGGTTTTTTTAAAAAGACGGCAGCTTTATAAATAAAAATACAACTTTCGCAGTAGGCGGTATTAAAAACAATTCGCCTTTGTGCTATAAAAACCCTCTCTCACTCAATTGCGACAGCCCACACAATCATACTACATGAAAGCAGCGAGTGGGTCAATGCACCATAAATTTTCACCAAATTGTTTTCTTTTAGAGAGCGCTTTAGCTATGAAATTACGAAATATGCCTAATTTAATTTGTTACTGGTACTCTCTACTTGATCTTTTCATGACAATTTATCGTCTGCTACGACTCCCAACGTCAATACACTCTCGTTAGATCAAATACAAGTCTACGTCTGTGAAAGTTTGTTATTTTTGTTTTATTGTTATTCAAGATTAATCGATTTAACTTAAACAAGGCTTTCCATATCATTTAACGCCCATATTATTTTTAAATGAAAGAATTTTTGCCTGTAACAATCACAGTTACGTCATCTGAAAATAAAATTGGATGTCAACAAAATGCCGAAAGATCGTCTATTGTTAATAAAAACAATAACAGTTTCAGCACCAAACAAATCCTAGATTATATTGATACTTTCACGAATGTACATGATCTATTCTAATAGTCATAGACCTACCACGATCACCAAACCCCTGTAACTAAAGTTCTCCACTTTCCGTGCGCTTCAGAAATTAGCAGAGACTAGACAGACTCGTGTTTTGTCGACACTCGGGGCAACCAGAAAGCATTACGAATCCATTCTCATGAGACGAATAAACACGAGTCTGTCTAGTCTCTGCTAACTTCGTGATGCGCACGAAAGTGGCGAACTTTACCTGTAACCCAAGGAATAGAGTTTCTGGAACAATACAATCAAAAACTCGCGCCAACTCAAAAAAATGTGTCAGCCATATATTTAGTTACATCAAGTGCTTCCATGGTATTTCTATAAAGTTAGTCATCTGATCAAAGCAATTCGTTCTATTAATTTCGGGAACGAACTGAGTAAGAAATGCTAGTGTGTATTTCTATTTTCAAATGAGTTATTAATGATAAATGTTAGTGGCCTGATAATTAAACACAACTTTACTGTAATAAAAAATTGTTATCACTACCACAAGATATTTTTTAAATCGCTTCCGCAAGGTGCTATAAAATCCGGCGAAACTTAGGAGAAAAAGAAAGTACTCTGACAGATATCTCGAAAGAACATTGTCTCGAAACTACCAGAAAAAGATGTTAGATAATAGTTTATTGTAAGTGATTAACCAATTTATTTATACGATAGAAATGAAAGATGGTTCATTTTCTGACAATTTCTTTATTAAAATATAAATTGCGACCGGTGACACATTACATCATCAGACCAGCTGAAAATACAAATTGCTCGATGAACGAAGATCTGCACTATGTTCATTATAATAATCTTATTATGCTTTCGGAAATTATTTGAATGAAATTAAGGGTCGTAAAATTCGAAAGTGTCTCTAAAACACTCTACTACTTCTGAATAATTACTTCTTCAAATTAACACCTTTTTAGTTGAGAGTAGGCTTTCACGACCGTAATCCATAGTAGAAATGTCTTTCGGGTGATGTCGTGTAGTTAATATTTTACTTAACGTTTTGCTGACCATTCTGTAACTAACTAAAATATTAACTACACGACATCACCCGAAAGATATTTCTACTAACACCTTTTTTATTTGAGATTTACTCAGACACACGTTACTTGAATATATAGACCCAATATCAAAGATAAAATTAGCATCACTTAAAGGCAACTTTAATCGCGTTGGCGATTGTTTTATTTCCTCGGTCACCTTTGATAATTTTTACTATTTAACAATATATTGATGTCGAGATATACGCCGAAACTATTTATTTTTGATGTAGCATGATGCAGGGACGCAACCGAAGTTGAGAGCTCTTTGATGACATTTTACACCGCATGCAACACTAGAACGTGAAGCTGTACTAAGAGTTTTGATGAAGACTGACCGAACGATTATTAATTAATAAAATTACATTGTTACATGCCTAAACTTCACTGAGTCTTGTTGTAGAAATGTTTTACATGGAAGTTGTGGAAAAGAGAAACAGAAGTAATTGAGATAGTGCGAAGATAAGAGGGAAGAGGTCTAATAGTTTTCAACTTCAATCCATTTTGCTTAGAAGCGGTAAAAAGAAGAAACATCAATGCTTTGCATAAGCAGATGATATTGCAATGAATCTCAAGAACCAAGCGAGAATTGATAAATATAGTGAAAAGACTGGAAAAAGCTGCCATGAAAAAAAAAACATCTATAAAACGGTAAGCTGTCCGATTGTTACACTTGCGAGCGAAGTGTGGATTCTAGCATAACATCTGTAGTAAAAGCCCAAAGAATAATAGACGGGTCACACATTAAGAATGCCAGCGGAACGGACACCAAACAAATATTGCAAAGCAGTATTGTATGGAAAAAGAGAATAGGATGTCCATGCGACAGATGGAAAAATGAGTTGGTGAACATAAAGACGCTAAACATCTCAGATTGGAAACGAGAAACTAGAAGAATGGAGACAGATTATAAATGAAGTCTTGGGCCGCCTAGGCTCGTAAAGCTGCTGTATAATTAAGCATAAAAATCTAGTACTTAGGGAGGTAAAAGTATACATTTGCATTTTGTTTTCTGTTGCTTTATTAAGAAACAAAGTATATCCTCCTCTTCATTTCATTGAATTCAAGAAAACATTTTATCGGTAAAAACACTCACATACAGGGTTCGCAGTACGAAAAAAAAATGCTGTTCCGACAAAAATATCTCGTCAGCTTCTTATTATCCCACCTTCCCCTAATGGTGAAGAAGAGACATTGATGTTCGCAACCGAAGCCTTGCATTTGATAATATTACAGAAAAAACATAATTTCTCAAAGTTCGTACATCCTACATCCATGATACACTGCATTTAAAAGAGCTAAGTAAATAGTCCATAATATACAAACCGTACTACTTGAAATAAGAAATTCGATATACGGTTCCGATTTAATCGAGAGTACCATGAAATCGAAAATATTTTTAGAATATAGATCCATATCTGTAATATCACCCACCATTTTTTTTAAGTATTTTCATTAGTTTCGGAGTAAACAAACATGTAAGAGTAACATACTCTTGCAATCACAGAATGGAGTTGCAACGGGTTTGGGAAATTCTGGTGTGGAATAAGAAGAAATATTCAACATAAAACACAGTTCTCCGGTGATCTCAATTACGTTCGAGGAAATACTCGATTCAAACGAAAACAGAAAAAATTATTTTTTCCGAAAAATATATTAAATATTCAACGATCATTAACGTTCGCATTACTATTTTTAAACGTTGTAATGTAAATTTGTTCTCTCTTGACAAAAAAAAAAAACAGTTATTTGAAGAACTTTTAACAGAGCGTTTACCGGAAACCCCTCAATTATTTCAACAGGAGCATACGATGAACATAAATCATCATATTAACCGTATACCTTTGGGCGTTCAGAACGAAATTAAAACATAGACGCATAATGAAACAGGCGAAAATAAACGATCTCGATGTAAATATTTCTCGAAATAACCTGAGGTTTATTTATGAATCGCGAATTTTTCTTGTTGATGCGATTACGCAAATTCACGGTATAGAATGAAATGTAAACCACGCTCTTTTACATCAGAGATTTCTCTCTCTCGGTACCTCGATCGTTAAGCGAGATGAACGTGCGCGTATGTTGCACCCCGCATCGCGCGCTATATTTAAATTTCATTCTTCGATAAGTGTAAACAGAAACTCTATTTTTACGTCTCGCATTCCTAGCACGGGTAAAGGTATGCGATTCATTAGCTCTGTTAAGAGGAAATACTTTCCAACGCGATTTCAATAGAAAACTAAAGGTCTTGTTACACTCTTTACATGGAAAGCCTAGTTCTCTGTAACTGCTTCAGCAAGCCCACATACATACACATACCAAGCGATCGCTTTTTGCAATTAGTCAACGGAATCTCATATACTTATATTTAAAAACAATTCTAACTACAAGACTTGTAAATTCTTAATGACTCACAATCACTTCCTTTGAGTTTATTTTCAATTTTCTATCGCTTTATACAAAAAGAAGCTTGAGTTCAATTCATTGGCTTCGTGAACTTTCATAAGCACACTAATCATCATAGCAAATAGCAACCTTGAAAATACCACGTCATAAACAATAAAAAAGACTAGAGTTGGTTTTCCTCCCTGACATAGTTCATACATCACCACCATGCAGCTGCTTCCTACTGACATGCCGAAGTAAAGAAAGAAGAAGTAAAGAAAGAAAAAGTATGGTCACATTCAGTGTTCCGTTAGCATTGTTTTATGCTGGAACAACACTATATTTAGACGCCACTCTAATGTTCAAATAACGAATGTGTAATATGCCTTAAAAATGTACACATTAAATTTGAAACTAACCGGGCCGATGTGCACGCAAAAAATTGCTTTCCGTTTACCTCCGTAGACACAACACATTTCGTGCTGTGTAGCCACGGATAGTCAAACTGCTGCACTGCATTATATTTTGTGGAAATAGTATAATATTCACGATAAACTACTGTTAATTGGCTAAAAACAAAATAGTATTGTTTCAACACAAAACACGAACACAAAAAGTAGCGTTGAATCAAATACAATCATGGGTTAATCTAATCCAATCTAGAGTTATGTCAAATAAAACGGTAACGCATTTCTTTGCGTTAATTTAACGCAATCATTTTTCTCGGTGTACGCGATTCCAAACTCCTCACAAATAAATCTTTTATTTAATTGCAATAAAAGTAAAATATCCAAATAAGTCTATATTTACACAAATAAGTGTTTCCATTCACATATATTCATTATTACCTTATTAAATGTTGTGATATTCCTACTTCATCCTGTTCATGTGACTCACCAGAAAAAAGGTCTTCATCAGAATCGTTAAGACTGTTAACAACAAAGTCAAAAACTTTCTTGGTTGGAGTAGAAATATTTGTAGGTATTCTCTCGGGCATATTTACTAAGTGAAAAAAAGAAAGAAAAGTATATATAAAGAAGAAATAAAACAAAAAATGAAAAAGAAGATAGGATGTGAAATTATCTCAAAAAAATATTCATACGGACTATGGTCAAAACAGCACCACAGGAATAACAAAATAAAAGAGAAAAAACGCATTTAGTATGCCTGTAGGAACATCTGTCCTACGATCAGATATTAAAACATACCCTAGTGAGAATACGTGCTTGTGTAGACTTCAAACCATACTTCGCTAGGAATATCTGCCTGGAGGGGCAAGGTAGGTTTCAGAAAAAAGAAGCCTACTTGAAAGAACAACATACCACAGCTAAGGTAAATCCTCCATTCTTGAGTGTATTTAATAGAAATGCAATCCCTTAATTTTAATCGAGTAGTTGGGATTTACCCAATTTAAAGCCAGTCGTATATTTGCAAACAAATTGTAGGGATATAACATTTATGTATTTAAATTTCACGGTGTTCTTCTCCGTGACTTTCTGGAGTCAGTACAGTCACTCCAGAGTAGCCAACTGATTCTTTTGCAGTTACTTTCTTTCCCCTCCGTAATAGTTACCGCTGTTTGAATTTCCTATGTTTGCAATCGTTCTTCTCCAATGGCCTTTATGTGCAGAATGTTCTATGGTCTGCTGTTTGAATTGCTACTCTACGCATGTAACGAGACGCAGAAGACAATAACCCTAATCTTTACAAGGTTCCTAAAGGAGCTGACATTGCAACAAACACGGTAAAACCCGAAAACTTAAAATGTTCCATGAGCCGATATACCGCTCTTTCTCTTTCTTGCACTTAGTGAGCCCTTCCACTTCTTTCTATTTTTGCATTGGCATCTAGATTTAAGTGCAATTGGTTCCTCTATTTCTCTAACTCTTCTAATAAATCCACTTCCTTTTCATCAAATGTTTACTACATACATACTTGCTTGGGTAATCATCTATTCTACTTTTGTAAGACTGTCTGATTTTCGAATTTTTAACTTAATGGATCGTTCGCAATTTTTTTATCCTGCTTTTTATACACTTCCCTGAAGGGCTACAGCTCTGTATATTAGTTTACTTTACTTTTTGTTAAGAGTTACCCTGCCTCTGTGACAGTATAGGCTTAACCATAGTCAATAATTGACATTGTCAATGATACTACAAAATTTTAAGCAGCAATTTAGAAATGAAATTATTATACATTTATATACACGTTTTCTCATTTTTGACATATTCCCTCAGTTTGTTCTTAAGCCAGTGGTTGCAATGGTAGGTAACGTATTGTGCAATGTAATTGTCATGTATCTGGAATTCATTTTATATAATTGTGTTCTGTGTCAGTGTTGAATTATGTCGGGGACGTTCATTTATTCCTTCTATAAAAGTGTTCACGTTTGTAGAAAAAATGGGGCAATTCGTTGAAAAGAAAACGACGTTAATAAGAGTAGCTACTTTGCATCTATAAATGATCCCCAAGAAATTAGCCCACACCTGTGATGAGATTCAACGTATGCGAGGTAAAGTAGTCGTAAACAGCGCATTCTTAAACCATATACAACTGGCTGTTGCTAACGTTTGCTGCAACATACTACCGAGTTCATTAATTTTTAAACCTTGGTCTACGGTCAAACCGAGATACTTGGTATTATCACTTGGAATTAGTGCACCGTTGAGATATATATCAAGGTCGGCCCGTTCGTAGCCTGATGATCCAAACTTGATTACGCTAATTTTGTTCCCGTTTAGTTTTAGATTATTTCTGCCACAACAGTGATCCTTTCGAAATACAACTGCGTTCACGATGAAAGAAATAAATAAAATTCTAGCAACTTTTAAATTAGTAAAGATGCTCTGACACGTACATTTATGGTTCTGGTTTGCAATTTTTTGACCTGCACTATAAAGCGATATAACTTCCAGTTTCAGTGGGTAGAAGGTTAAATAAACTCTTCAGTAAACCCTTCATATGCGAGTTTATTATGAATAGTTTTTGAGCTACTATAACAGATACTTAAAGAAAACAGAACAAACAACTTGGTTAAACGCATTGTGAATTTGATTAGATGTGCAAACACTTGTAAACGCTTAAAACAGTTCTAACGTATAGTTACATTAATTTTGTTAATTGTGAAGTTTATTTTCGGCCTGTAAACCTGAACATAGGAGATTAACGAAATGGCTTGTTTAGTAGACCTTCTAAACCTGCAAAAATATATACAGGATGTTGTATTTTAACAAACAAAGTTATTATTACTCTCGTTCAAACTAACAGTCACATTAAATTGTGGTATAAGTAAAAAATACAAATCAAAAATGCAATCGATATGTTCGAGTATTTTTGTCAAAACAGGTTGCTAAAATTTTATGGAATTTGGCAAATGCAGTACCACTGGAATAGATATCTGCTCCGTTATTATGGAAAATAAGGCAACTTATGTCATGCGCATATTGTGTCGAACACTGTCGCATAAATATGAAAAAGTGTTGGAGTTGGACGCCAACCAGGCCCTATATCCGTATTGCCGCTAACACCTCATTATCGGTGACTGAAGAAAAAATATTCCGACAACAAATTACCTTTTATCTAGGTTATTAAGCTTCTTTGCTCCTTCCTTTTCCCTCTTGATCCATACAATGAAAATTTGCTTGGTCAGATAATCACCGGTGACCCACAGCGAATCACGTCATTAGAGCGCATGGATCATCGGTGACTGCTAAAGGCGATCAACAAATACGACAGGATAACATTCTGTTGAACAATGTACATAAAATTCGTTTGCCTTTATTCCAGTTTGCTTTCGGGAACTTTCATCTCATTTTTGCTGTTTTTATTTCTCGAGAGTATATCCAATGTGTACTTCGAACACTTTGATTACATGTTTCTCCTTGCTATATAATTAAATTCGGTTAATGAATCAAAAATAATAAATTTCATTGCATCCGTCAAGGTATGAACGTATGTTTCAGTTCGCGAAATACACTTGAAAACCTTCTTGGCAATCCGAAAGATAAACCAGACATGAAGGAAAGGTCGGGAATTTATAAAATTGTATCTAGTGACTGTGGCAATGCCTATACTGGACAAACGAAAAGAGTGATAGACACCAGAATCAAGGAGCATATTAGATCTTACAGATACAATATGATAGAATAGAATCGTCAATGTGCGTAAACGAAATCATGAACATGTTAAATACCTGAAATTAATTAAGAACGTTACTTCGCCGGGAAAATACCCGCTTACGAAACCATTTACATAAAAAGTAACACCAATTTGATGAATAGAAAGACGGACCGTTATCATTCTGTTCTGTTTGATTTATTAGGGTAAGGCAGTTATTTGGGTAAAGCGTCGTGTTGCAATGATGGGGAAAGGCCCTTTTGTCAGTTTTTTCGTATTTTTCGTCTTTGTTTTATTGTGTATTATTATTATGTAGGCGACAAAAATAGATACTTGTAAAAAATATATTTTTTCACGAGAGAAGACATCATTCGGTCTACGGTTGAAAACTTGTGTTGGGGGGAGTGTGCCGATACTTTTGTGTTTTTGGTCATAGCTTTTAAGTCTTTACAAAAACCATCAAAGGAAACAAAATAGTGCAAATCGTTTTACTATTTTTAAAAATATTCACCATTAAGACATACGATTTTCCATGCGTTCGAAGCAATTTTCGAATCACTTTTTCTGGACAACAGCTTTTTGAAGTGATAAAAATTCTAATTCGTTGTTGTTCTTTTTCAAATAACCAATTGTTTGACGTGCTGGCATTTTCATGATAAAGGATGGTACGACGTTGTCAATTCGTGTACATCATTCAGCATCAATTGTTCTTCGATCCTTCAAAACAATGTTTGCGGCATGTGCAGTGCAACGAAAGAAACAAGCATTTTCTTAGATATGCTTCGTAAACAAATAGCTTTTGTTGAATTCGGTTGATCAGGGAACACCTGAACAGTCGATTGTTGCTTAGTTTCCGATTTGTGCACAAGTATGCTTTTGTGGTTGGTCGAAATTATGCGGAATCCATCGGAAACAGATCCTTTTCACATTTAAATGTTCATGGGAAATTGCATGCACTGCAGTCTTCGATATGCCTAAGGATGCCTCTATTTCACGTTGTATGTTGATCCTTTTCAATCATGTTACACACAGCATTGACAGCATTGATTTGGTTGACCTTCATGAAATTCATCACTGACGAAAGCACGGACCACGACAAAATTCTGTAAACCAGTTGTAAACACTCATTGCTGATAGTGCTTCATGGCTAAAAGTTGTGTTAGGGGATATATACTCTAAACGGTTTTCTATTGGTTTCTGTGTCTCCTGTCATTAATTTTTTGGTATTGGTGTTTTTCTGGGTAAGATAACTTTTGTGGCTATTGAATTCATAAGGTGACTAATACATATTTACAACGAATTATAGATGCTCCTACATGCTCCTGCATGGATAAATACAATTATTTCAAAACTTAAATAGAAAGAGAGTATACGATTTTGTAATACAGCTGATATCAACTGTAGATGTGCACATATATTTAACCCAAAATAATAATTATTATCCGAATTGTTCTCCCAAGAAATGCTATTCCTTTAAATCGTAATTTCAATGCAAATAATGAAAATTTGAATGAGCAGAAGGTTTATGCATCGAATTAACCTATTAGAAATTATGCATACCGTTCTAGTGGTAGGAGTTTGTTTACTTTTAATTAAAAATCGTATGATCAGCTAAGCGACGGCGATGATGACGGTTAGCTGCGTGAACTGAATAATGAGTTTCGATGAAGCATCTGCCTGGTTCATTTAATTAATATTAGTAGATACGTGGAAAAGCACATAATTTAGAACTATATATGTATATTTGCAGAACTTTTTTTATCGATTTTCTACTTAAATAGCAAAAAGAGTAATACTGCGGTGGAGGAATAGAAAACTAACAAATACATATAAGCAAAGAAATCGACTGCGTTTGAATAAATTCTAAATATAACCATTGCGTTAAGGCAAAAACATGTTTTCGCAAATGTTCCCATCCTCCGTGTCAATCCACGCATTGCCTTGTTAGCACACGCCGCGCCATTCCAATCATCAAGATTTTCTGAAAATAGTAGTTATAATGACGTTATAAGAATTCGTTTAATAGGTTTTTACTTATTTAAAATTCGTGTAAATAAGTTTGAATACCTCCCAGAAACAAGAGTAAAAAATCTCGTGGGATAATTTTTGTATAATAAATGAGTAAAACATTCAATGCATAGTTCCGAATCAACAGCATTTCTTACTGTTAAATACAATCCAAATGATACTGGAAATCAGAAGTATGCAATCAAGTCCTTCCAAGGCGGCAGGAATTTTGTCCAATGTTGAAGCTACTTTCCGTTATCACTGCGCCATTATAACCTCACTGCCAGAGCAGGTTGTACTGCATATTGCAGTTGTGCAAATTAAGTTATTCCGGAATCGGTGGGTAATAAGAACAATTTACTACCAACAACAAGAGTGGCCAGTAGGCATAAAAAGGTTGACTATGCTCTAAGCCAGGGGTTCTCAACAGGATCGGTATGTACCCCTTAAGCGTCGATGAAATTGTAAAGTGACTGAATATGTATCGGCGATTGATCGGTATTGAACTATACGATGAATCGCCAGTGAACGGAAGCAGGCTTTAATCAAGCCAATAACTTTGCCCGGGAAATAAGAAAAGGTTGAGTATTATTCGATGAGGTGGTTTAAGCAATTTTAGGCCAAATATTAAAAAAAAAAAATGTGTTAACACATCAACCTTTGTGCAATTACAATTGGCGATTTTCTTTCTGAAAACTTATTTATATGTATTTGTAAAGTTGAAAATGTACAAGAAATAAAACGTAAATCAAAAAATTCATTCTTCTAAATTTTTGTTTATATTCTTAGCCTAATTGTTAGATATTCATGTGTATTAAATAAAAATGATAGAGTCATGGAGGAAACCTTGTAAAAGGGGTCGATGCAAAAAAGAGGTTGGGAACCCCGGCTCTGGACGAAAATAAATTGTACAACATTTCTAATGTAAGAAAAGTGCACTTATCATATTAAATAACACTACAGCATATATAGCCAAACACGATAAACTTGCTAATTTTACTATACTTAGTAGTCAGTGCACATTATGTACATATGCACTCTACTACCAGATTAATTCATTTATTGAACTTGTGTGGTGCGGAGTGTGCTGATACTTTTGTGTTGTTTGATATGCATTCTTATGTGAAGATAGACAGCATGTTCAACTGGTGGAAGACTGTGATGGCAGTTAGGTGAATACCCGATGGGTGGGTAGATAAAAATAGGTATATGTCCGTTATTTCCCCAGACTAATTTTATACACCCAAAAAGTGGATGCAATGTGTGTACTTCTCCGGTGGGTTTTATTCTATACAACCATCTGGAAATTTTTAAATATTAATAGTTATTATTTCGCCTGCGCCCATAGAGCGTCTTATGGTTTTGTAAGGTAAGCTGAAGACCCTGTACACTTGGAGATAATATTATATTATATAGAACTTGTCTTCAAATCGTTTTTATTTGAAATCTTTTCTTTAAATGGAGTAAAATTATTTTTTCAATAATGTATAACCTATGACGATGCAGAATAAAATACATTACCCTCAAATTCTTAGGACTCTAAAATTTTTACTTGGCTTCATTTCGTACTGTGCATATCCTACTAGGTACTTATGTTAATATAAAAAAAAAAACATCCAATGCAGCATTTTCGATATTAGCCATATTTAATCGTTTATAAGGAGAAAGGCGTTTGGAGATTGTCTGAATACCCCTGGATAAGTAGTTGTGTTACACTTTTTTAAAGGGAGCGTAATAATCACTATCGGGGGTTTACTATTCAATGCAGCATCAATGTATTTTACCTACTTGACTGAATCACTGCGTCTTGTATTATTCTATACTTTTATATGTCGGGGATTCGCTCATTTCAACTGCATTTCCGGGAAATATTTAGCAACAGAATTCGTACATATGTATTTTCTCTGTGTTTCGTTCGTCAAATAAAGCGATCGAGAGATTTTGCTCAGCAAATCTTTGTCTTCACAGATTCGCCCGTAATCCATATATTTCATATTACAAAATAAAGTTTGTTACTGAACACCAGCTTGAAAATTTTGCGAAAAACTTTTATTGCGATCCTCGAGAATGAGATGATTTGAGCGACGGAACAAGTGAATACAGTCACATCTTCATCACATCAAAAATCAAAGTCAAGTTGATGACAGTAAAACTAATAGATGATGTCATACATGTGACCGAAAAAAGAAAGCAACACAGTATAAAACCACATGTCATCAGTGTAATCTGATCATCTGTAAAGAGCATTCGGAAACATCTATTACATTTAAAAATGTAAAGTATAGTTTTGCAAAATCCATTTACATTGAATACTATGACATCTTCGGAAAATTATGAAAAAACGTCTGTCAGAATTTTCATGTGTAACGCTAATTCAAAATATCTCTTACAGGTATTAAACACAGAGTTTTGGTAACTCGAGAACATAGGACTACAATGGAGAGACATGACTTTTATATTTGTAAATTTTTATTTCGTTTATGTGTGTGTTCTTTGTTAGCACTTAGCAGTAATCTTAATCCTTTTGCCTAGTTTTTAATAAAGTTAAGCTTTTATTTACTGAAAGTTTAAGGTAAATTATTGGTTTAAAACCTAAACCTACCAAAAACAAAAAAGTTCTATAATGAAAAAAAGGAAAACACCCCACCATAGTGTAAGCATTACTTTAAAAAAAAACGATAGTACAAGGGATACCTTTTTGACAAAAACAACGAAAAGAAAAAATTAGTACAAATCATTTTATTCTCTTTCAAAATATTCGCCATTAAGATTTATACATTTTTGTATGCGTTGGAACCAATCATCCAAAGATTTTCTCCAGTCTGAAGGTGATATCTCCAAAACATAGTTTTTCAAAGCAGCTTCTTGACCTAAGAAAAACCGAAACAGAAAAAAGTCGTCAGACGAAAAATCAGCAGAATATAGGCAGTAAGGCACTACTTCAATGTTTTTCTCCTACAAGTATTCATTATCAAAAGTTGAACGAACCGATTCAGGGCATTGTGGTTGTACCTTTACTAAAATCGTAAAAAATCATCTAATGACAACCTTTAGGTGAAATTTCAATTTTTTTCGCAAAATTGATTTTTTTTTAAGCTCTCACTGCAAAGAAACTACTCGTTCAATCTCCGTGCTATAACTGTTTCAACAATAACAAATGCCAAATTTTACAAAAGTAGTAACGTCAAATCTAGATAGCGCCAGCTAGTGGTTGTTTGTAAAAACTTAAGACGCCACCGACATACTTGTAACATATTCCTTTCATGAAAATATGACACAAAAGGTACGTACGTGTTATACCAACGTTGCGTCTATATCCTTTGCCAGGAATATAACATTCGAGTAGAATTACATTCGTATGATTCATTCAATGCACAAGAAATACTGACGAAGTGAGCTTTCCTGTTAAACTCGAACGCAAACGCAGTGACAAATATTAACTGATTCATTTTCTTTCTTAACAAATAAAATTCGTGTAAATTTTTCTTATACGCCCCTCTGCAATATTGCAAATAAGCTAAACTGCAAGATTTCTAAGTATTACAATGCATGTCAAATAACAGAGAATAAGATATAGATATTTATTTTATTGGGAAAAGAACTTTTCGCTAGATTTTACATTACATCCCATACGCATGAGTATTAATGTCAAGCGATTATTAGATTGCTGATATCGACGCTGGTTATGTGACAGCAAATTGATTTTATCTATCTTTTTAGTTTTACCGAAATATATATTCAGACTAGATATACAGTTCCCCGAACGAAACATACTCAAATTTTCCACAAATACTATCAAGGATAGATAAATTATTTATCGAAATATGATCCAACTGCTAATTCTAATTTCTAGATCCAAAATAACTTTCAGGAATAGCAACCAAGGGATACGTAACGATTTACTCTTTCTTTGTTAACTTGAGCTTTTGTAATAATTTATTACATCATCAGACAATACATATATATATATATACATATATATATATATAACAAATATGGACGTAGAATGACATAGAACACATATTTATGTTGAATCTTAACCATTTGTAAAGTTAAAATTAAATTAGAAACATAAACAAAATAGTTTAAACTTTAAAATTAGGTAAAAAAATTGAGCGGTTTTAGGAGAAGCCATGCATCTAATATAACAGACAACAACAAGAAAGGAACACAACTGATGTGCGAAAACTAGGTCAACCTTAAGCGTGAATTTCAAAAAGAATTGTATATAAGGTAGTTCAAAAATCGGTGTTGTTATTAAAATTACTATCGTCTGCAATCACCTTCAATGGGAGAACCTGGCCGCACCTCATCAAAGACTGATATTCGGCCACGTTTAAATTAATTAGACCTATATCTGATGGTGGTCATCGAAAGTGCATGGTCCTCGTAATCTACATCCAAATTCTCTTTAATTTCTGTACGTTTTCCATAATTCTATAAATACACAAACTCGCTTTCTTTCAACAGCTCTCAGCCAGATGTTGGCTAAAATATAGTACTCGAAGTTGATAATGCAGATTTTGAGACAAAGCGATCAGATCAGAGGTATCCTTAAAGAGATGTACGAGCTTCTCAGTTTGAGAATGTGTAGCAGTGGAAGTAGTATCTTAAGGAGGGGTGTAAAGGTTTGTAATATTGGACGTTGATTTGTTGATTATGTTGTTTTATTAGAGGGAGAGAGTAAGCATTATTTACAGTGCCTGTAGGTCTTTTTAAAATGCAGGCTTTACAGATTGAAATGTAGGTTTAACACTGACCTATTTTTCACACATTAACTGTTATTTTCATTATCCCATAGTCATATGTGGTGCACGTGTTCGATATCCGTTTCTTTTTATGCAGACTTTCAATTTAGAATTTTTTGAATTTTTGTCTTGATTTTAAATTTTAAGCCATTTAGCTTTAAAAGAAATTAAGCTCAACATCATTGATTGATACGGTTAATTATCAAACACTACATAACGTTTTCTCTTCTAGTCGATCGCAGCGTGTTCGTTTAAGGAATATATCCGAGACACTACTAGTCAATTAGAACATGCAACAGGGATTAATTATGAGTATTATGTTGAAGATGGTCAACTGTAATGCTTCTAGTTGAAGGACCGCGCTTGTAACTTGTAAACCCCGATTTGAATAAGCTACATGACATTTCTATTGATCACTCATTGAAAATAAATGCAACTAAACCACAGTTTCTAATTTTCTGGAAGGACAAAACTTACAGATATTTAATTATCTCCGTTAAATAACAAATAGGTAATCAGCAATAACTTTTGTTATAAAAAACAGATAAAGTTAAAAATGTGTTATCCATATCATTTCATATTTAATAAGAGCATAAAACGAACTCTTTGCGATACCCCTGTCCTTACACGTTCTATCTACTACTCAGAAATATATCTGACACTGGTTGGTTAAATATGGAAAATAGAAGGTAGGTTTTAAGTCTCTGTTTGTCATAAAGTCATGATGTACAAGACACCACTTTACTTACACATAAAAATTCGCTTTTTAAATTGATGTTCATAGTAATTAAACTCGTTTCCCCGGTAAAATTTTATCAAGTGCATCTTGTTGAGAATTTCAATATGTACGAAATACAATGAATTACCCAGCGATATAGAACTATTGAACTTGTAAAAATTCCGAGCTATGTTACGAGCCATGTGGTTTTGTTCTCAGAACAAAACTCGTTGACGTACGACGTATATGTATATGTAGATATCTCTATAGCAAGCTTTCTCCCTGCATATATGTCGTGTTTTCCTTCAATTATATAATTTCTCAAGCTGTGCGCCAAAATAAAGAAAATTAGATGATTTTTTTTTTAATTTGTAGGCAATTATTGTACAGAAAACAAAATACATTTATGGTCCAGAGATGCAGAAATTACCCTGAACATTTGATTTTATTTATTTTTTTTTTTTCATTATTGCCTGATCTAGAATACTTGGTGAAGTATTCTTGATCAAATATTAATTATTATTCTTAATATCGTGATGTAAATACGTGTTTTATGTGCCACTATACAATCTCTTGGTCCACATTTATTATGTAAGTAGCCATCACTTACGGTGTACTATTTTGTGGTCTATGTACTCTAATGCTACTGATGATGTAACAAATTATTACAGAAGCTCCAGTTAACAACAGAAAAGTAAGTCATTCCGTACGCTTGGTTACTACCTCCGAAACTCATTTTAAATCCAACGTTGTATTCGCCCCTTCCTCTAGTTTCTATTAATTCTTCTAAAATTCTAAGCACAAAAACAGTATCTACGCAAACTGCGTGACTAAAAGAAATAGCTATTCAGAATAACTGGATTACCATCAAAACTAAATTTTACCTTTGAAATGCCCATTTCCTATACATATTTATTTTAAATTAGGATCGATACAAAGTAGCAGCATCCTCTTTCTATATCCACCCTTTCTATCTTTTACCTACAAGTTTAGCTGATCTTGTACGGCTTGTTTTAAGCCAATGGAATTTCGCAGTACTAATAAGCAATGCGTATAACTAGAGAACAAACCAATATCAAACGTATTTTTTTTAATTTTACGATATTAGCAATTGGTGTAGCTTTGGCCGAATAATGATTGAATTGAAAAGTACAATGCTAGTTACCGAACGACCTCTAATATATCAAAAAGATATTCATAACGTCTGCCAAAAATTAATGCGTTCGATAAATATTTGGTATACATTTAACAGTTTGATTAACAAACAATAAGACATAATGATCTTTTGAATAATTTCCATAGCTGTATGAATAATAAAATAAGGATTTCCGTTATGAAACTGTTAGAAATGTGATATTTACATACAGTGCTAGACAGAAAAACAGATTTATAAACAGTAAGCGAAAAATTGTCACTTGTGGGGTAACAAGATGAGTGTAGTATTTTGCCTAGAATTTATTACTTCAGCATCGCTAAACTATTTATTGTATTGTACACTGCCGTTCAGTGAAGTTCGGTCATACAATAAAAATCTATTATATCACACTGTATACAATTACTAATACATAAAAGTAGAAAAATATTAAGCATACACTCTTTTCTAAGGGATTAAAGCCATAAATTATTATGTAAAGTAGAAATATTGCGACAACCGCAATAAAGTCCCTTTTATTATCATTCCAAGAATTTCTCGGAAGTACCAATCCTTTGAAACGGGTCGTTTGGGGATTATTAACGAACAATATACCGCAGTATCATTCTTGTTTATTTATCACGGGCGTAAAGATATAAATTTGCTTCATTTTACTGTTAAACGTGTGTTGGTGTGCATCTGTCGTTTTTGCGTGAAAGTTTTAAGAAAATTTACTTCAAGATGGCACGTGGCAAGCCTACCAGTGTAGAAAAACGTTCACGCATTATTACGCTGTTTGAAGATGGATATTCGGGGCGACAAATTGCTGAAAAAATAAATATGAGAAGTTCAACAGTAAATGGCATCATAAAATGATATCGGACAACTGGAACTATAGAAAATCGTGTTCGTCCTGGAGCATCTAGGAAAACAACAAAAGCTGAAGATTTGAGAATTATATTATTAAGCAAACGCAATAGAAAATTAACAGCGCCAGAAATAGCAGCCGAAGTCAATCGCGGCCGTGAAGAACAAGTTTCGGCGAGTATGGTAAAACGTCAACTTCAACAAGCGGACCTTCATGGACGCATTGCCATTCGAAAACCCTTATTACGTCGGGGCAACAGAGCAAAACGGCTACAGTGGGCCCGTTCTCATATAGATTGGTCGTTAGATGATTGGAAACACGTGCTTTGGAGTGACGAGTCGAAGTTTGAGGTTTTTGGGCAAAATCGACGAGTTTATGTCCGATCTAAAACCGAAAAGTGATCCCGGACAGCATTGTGCCAACAGTGAAGCAAGGGCGTAGTTCTGTGTTAGTGTGGGGATGTTTCTCCTTTGCTGAGACTTGAGATTTATGCAAAGTGCAGGGTGTAATGAGGAAGGAAAATTATTTTGCAATACTCCAGAATCATGCAGCGCCATCAGGCTTGCGTATAATAGGCCGTAACTTTACATTCATGCATGACAACGACCCAAAACACACTGCGTTAGTGTGCAAGAACTATCTAAAGGAGCAAGAAGAACAGCACACCCTGTAATGACATGGCCCCCACAATGAATGGATTAATATTCCACAATCCGTTTTAACAAAACTTATCGAAAGAATGCCTAGAATAGTTCGAGCGGTGATTAACAGCAAAGGAGGTTTTTTCGGTGAAAAAAAAAATATAATGTTCAGTATGTTATATTAGGCCAGAATAACTCTTTATTTATTTATTTTTGTCTTTTTTACCTGTACATACAATAAAATTGCATTTTGTTTTTAGTTTCGTTTGTTTCTGTTACATTTTCATGTTTTTTTACTAACCGACCGAACTTCTCTGAACGGCAGTGTACATTACAACAATATTAAAAGTGGTGATTTTGAGACTGACCACTGATGAATTTATTAAATCCTTGCATATTTTTGCAGGTATACCATCAATGTTGACTCATACCATCACACAGTTTTGTTTGACTGTCTTTTGGAAAATAATAAATCCTTCATGTATAAATTGTGCATATTGAAAAGAGAAAATGCATGAAACTATATTTATTTTGGAATATATAAAGTAGCTATATAATTACTTTTTGTTTATCCCAATTAAAACAAAATCTAAAGAAGAATCGGTATTAGTTCTTTCTTTATATACAAATTTTCAACAAATACAGTAGACTACTGTTGTTTTCCTACCTTTCTTCCCTAAGAACAATTGGCACATCGTCCGTGCTACTTCCCTTTAAACTCCGTATGCGCCTCAATCTCTTTTGTACTTAAAATAATCTGCAAGCGTTCGCGTTACATATGAAATAACAAGAGTTTTTTCCAGTTCTAGCAAAAATTTTCGCCTTTCATCAAAATGACCTTGCTGATATTACAAATTCTTCCTCAACTACAAAATATACAAGCTGTCGAACCCTTCTGGAATTGTAGAATTTTGCTTCGAAAATTTAAATGATGACCCAATATATATATATAATAAACACAATAGTGTGTCAAATGTTAAAAACAAGCAAAGTATATTTATTTTAACGAGAATGTTACATTCAGAGCCAAAGAATTCATCGGCTTTTATTTGCCATTAATTCCTTCATGGACGCTCGGAATTTAATCGGTGAGCACCTTCTCAATTCTTCAGATATTGTATTAAACACTGTAACCTCCTGTATTTCTGAGTTAAAAAACTTGCAGCATCGCAGAGAATATGAGCTGGATTTTGTGTGGAGTAAGTGTATCAGCATTTGTTTTAACTTTCTCAATATTGCTCGTACATACAAATTAAAAACTGTTAGGGTACCCAGGCTGACAAGAAAATCTCTGCAAGATTCCAGATGATGAATTATTAATAATACGAATAGCTTTTTTGTACAACAATATCTCTAGTAAGTTTCAATTTGCTATCCAGCAATGGTCCCTGTAGTATACAGTTCTCCACACTACCGAGAACAACGGTGTCTACAATCACTTGTACATGGCTGGAAATCGATTCGGATACTAATAATTTGGTTTTATCCACATTAAGGATTAGTTTGTTATTGGCAAACCAGTTGTACAATTATGCAATAGCTCCAATCTTGTATTACTGCTCACAATTACTGTTGTGTCGTCTGCATATAATATGATACTGCCAGACACGCTCCCAGGTAAGTTAGTAATAAATAAGACAACTAACAGCTGGCCTAAAATAGACTCTTGTGGGACTCCAACACAATTCTCACAAACATCCGATTGATGACATCTAACATAACCGCCATAATATTATCCAATCGTAGAGTATTGCTTAAGACCGCGTAAGTATCATTCGAAAATAATGATAGTAAGGACTGTGGGGTAGTACGGCAAACAACACAAAAGTATCGGCACACTCTGCACCACATAAGTTTAATAAATTAATCAATCCATGATGGCCGTTTCGAGGATGCATGGGATCCTCATTCACGTTCGGTCACCAGTTGAGAATGAGGTTCCCATACATCAACATTAAAAGCGTTGCTCCTAACCCCATACTTAAATAATTTATCTAACAATATGTCGGGGTTAATCAAATCAAAAGCTTTAGAAAGGTTACATCCAATATAAACTACATACTTTTTTCATTTTAAATTATTCCAAATTTCATCCATAATGTTAGTTAATGCTACTTAAAGAGGTACTGACTTTGAGAAAATAAGTTATATTTTATCAAATAAGTTAACAATTGCATTGCTTTCGAAAATCTTAAGTAGTGCAGGTAGTAGATCGATCTGTAATTCTCAGTTTGAGTTCTAATCGAGCTTTTATAAATAGGGATTATTTTAGATACGTTAAACGCGTCCGGATAAGAACCAATTTCTATATAACAACAAATTATGTCTCATATTTGAAAAATTTTCCTCAATAATGGTTTGCCAATTGATAGAATTAATTAACGCTTAAAAATTTATTCATATTATCTGAGGTATATAGTCGCTTCATTTCACATTTTATTTCCACCGGACTAATACAATCTATCCTCAACAAATCAAAATTAAATTTAAACGAAGTTCTAATTAAATATTCTCAATGCAATTTCTGGATCTACAGCACACCCTAGTGGGTGCAGCCACAGAAGTCACAAGATTGTATGAGGACAATAACCGGTTGAACTTCCTAACTCACGGTACATTCCCTAATAATTTTATGTTGAAGTCACCACATACCAATAAATTTTTACATTTGGATACAAGAGTTTACGATATGTTCCTACTTTCCGGCGTAAATGCCAATATTACTTATAAGCGATCTATAAAATGATAAAGCACTAAAAGATGGATTCGCAAATTTGAGCACACAATATTCAAAATCAAACATACGACGTCCAGCACAGTTTTAACAGATCAATCTCATTAGAAAAACTCTGGAATTAAGTTAAGAGTTAAGCATTTTCAGAAATAAAAAAGTTACAAGGGTTTTTAAGAACACATTTTAAGAAAACGCTCTGTATCTCTTATATTAAGGAAGATATAAAAATAGGGATTTCACCAATCGATTTCCCCTTAAAATCGAGCTCCAGAAGCCTAGGTCAGTTTTTGTCTAATTCCTTTAGAAATATAAGTTCCCTATTAAAAGTATCGAATTTGGCCCACCTTGTACATACATGTCTAACATTGAAAGTAAAAAAATTATTTTCAGTTGAACGCGAGTCCAACATTTGGATATTGCGTGTAATTGTAAATATCTGTTTTACCTTTAATGTCAAACATACATATGCATCATTATATAAAAACGTTAGAGATATAAATTTCAAATACATAGGATACAGAAAAGAATTAAGATAATGACGTTTCTGGTGTTTGAGTTTCAAATATTTAGCGGTACTTGGCGCTTAATATTAAGCGCAGACAGGCGCCATATTGATCAGTTCATAAGTTCAACTGCAATCACCATACTAGTCAGTCGCGACTAGTAAATGTACCGGGTGCATTTTTTTTATTTAAAAAAATAAAATAAAATTGCAATCGAACTGTATCGCTCTTCCAATAAAAACAATAACTGAAACTATTATTATAAACAAGCAATGAAAACAAGGAAAAATCTGTTTCATACGCAAAACTAGAAACTCTAGGGAATAATTTATATCAGTAAATTAAATCAAATTTCTGATTTTTTTTGTTGGCATGCCAGGTGTACACCGTTTGCGGCAGTGACAATCCTTTGATAATGTTCGTCTAAGTTACGAGTTCGTTGAAATCGAACCACACCTCAACGTAGTTGGAAGGTATCATTATAAGCATGTGTGCTAACAGATGTCCCTCTACCGTCTACGTGTAACTCACATAGATACTGACAACGTTTCGAAAAATACACGGAATTAGATAGCCCAAACATTAGATTTTCTTTTTCGGTATATCTAGTGATTAGACTACGTGAGCATTTCTATACCAGACCGATTTTATTACAGAAGAGTTCGACATTACACCGATTTGCTGATTTTATATAAAAAAAAATATATGTAACCATTCTTCTTAACGAAATATTACGTAACTCATTCCGCAATTAATGAACGTTCAATCTGTATATGGGTCATCTACCCTATAGTCCTGATTTTACCTCAAACGATTTCTTTTTGTGCACACACATGAAAAACTACGTGAACAACGATTTTTGATGTCGGAAAAGGTGGTTGGTGCGTTCAAAATCCATGTTCCAAAAAGTGCTATGAAAATTGGTTGCAAAGTATGCACAAATGTGCCAACCATGGAGAATACATTGAAATACAATAAAAAGATTTCCAGGGATGAACATTCGTTTTTATAATTTTTTCGCAATAGACAAAAAGCAATTCCAAGTTCTTTTTTTGTGTAATCCAAGGAATTTCGTCAAAAAATATAATTCGAAGCATATAATTTACAGCAGGAATTGAGTCTCACAAACGTAGAACACGTTTTGTATTATTTTTAAAACCACATTTTTTTGCAGAAGAGCGCTGTAAGAAAGAGGTCAAGTACTTCTCCGAAACGGAATCTTGCATCCATCCAAACGCCTATAATTTACATAAAACGTGACTAAGGATACTGCTAAACGAATTAGTCACATAAGAAATATGACTAATAATTTAATTCAATATATATCGTGGTTGGTTATAGATATTTTGATGATAGCGATAACAATATACATTAGATAGAATCACGAATACAGAATTTGTTTACCTAAGTAAACATGAAAAATTCAAAAGGACCCGCGAAAACAATTATCGTTGAAAACTTAAAAAGATTAAATACTTGTAACGCTGTCATCCAAATGATTGTTATGTAATACAGAGGAATCGCAACCACTTATGTACATAGATATTGAATAAACCACATCTATCAAACGGCTAGATCAGACAATATGTATATGGGACACACAAATTAAGTAAAACTACAATTTCGATACGGAAGCATATTATGTGATACATTTATCATATTCCTACCAATCAAGCCACGCTTTATTGTAAATCGATTCAATAATTTATTATCATGTCAAATATTGAAGATTAAGTACAGAAATTGTAGTTGGCATAGAAAACGCGATCAGTACTTTTGATGATAATACCAAAAACATAATGGCCACCTGTAAAACTCAAATTTTGGAAAACAACTAAGAAGATATATACCCAGCGTTTCAGACTATTGCTAGAAGGCTTAAAGATAATAATTATTTTTCTATAATTTACAAGAATGAATATTTCAATTAATCACATCATTGCCACAAAGTTCTTGTTTAAAATTAACCTAAAATACCCTACCGAAAATAATCACAGAAATCAAAGAGACCCTGATAAAATGTAAAGCCGCCATTCGCGATAGTTTAAGGTATAGAATAACGATACTAAACCCAGTATTACCTTGGACCTAGCTGGAAAACCGAAGCAAGGTGACCCTGGCCTGGCTACCAGAACACAAAGACCATCGAGGGAAAGAAATGGCAGACAACTGGCTCGTCAACTGCTGAAAATCACCAAATGCACTCGGTGGGAATGGCATATACAGTAGTAAAAGCAACCGCTAAACAATGGGAAGATAAGAAATCTCAAGACCGATGGAAGATTATTCCAGGTCAGAAACAGGCCAAGCAATTTCTGATTGGACACAGGCCTACATTTACAGCGGACCTACTAAGCAGATACAGAAAGTCTATTACAACAATAGTGGGCCTGCTAACAGAACATTCTATGATCAAGAGGCACATAAGCAATTTGGGCCTGACAGAGAAAACAGCAAGTAGGTTCTGCCAGACAGAAGAAGAGACTGCCGTTCATGTGCTGTGCGACTGTATAGCGCTGGCAGGAGTATGGCTCTCAGAAATGGGCCCGAATACCCAAAAGCCAAAACCTATGTAGAGGGATCACTCACAAAACTGCTAAATTTAGCAAAGAAAGCAAAGCTGATGTCATCGATCTAATGAGAGAGGAACTACAATATCTGAAAGGTCGCAGCGGTATAGGTCAAGAACCACCTCGGGTAATAACTTAATCTAATCTACCTAGTACCTAGAATATACTGATTCTATACACAAGTCAACATGAGCCTCATTATCTCTAACATAATCAGTCCAACTTACTTGCTTCCAAGGTTACGAATATAGATTCCTGACGTAGCAGTTAAAAATTCACATGCATTCACTGAGAACGTTAAGATCATTAGATTTACTAAAACGTACTTCTACTCTTGATGTCACTTCAGCGTTTTTTAACGTTTCGGTTGATTAACACACATTATGGAACATTTACTGGTAATTACTTATCTTAGAGGATTCTAGTCACTCAGGGGAACATAAACTCTTGACTATTTACTTTATGATACACCGTTCGCCTAATTTCCTCTTATCAGAAGACACGTACCGAAACAAAATCAAATAAACCATCAAAGTTCCTCCAACTCAACAGATGCTCTGGAGGCGTAATCTACAGCACTACTGGAAAACATGACAATAGTTGTGTCTAGCTAAGTGAAGAATTGTAATGAGGGTGACAGTGAAATGTTTCTATATTAGGTTTACTTAAATTTATAAGTTATCGGGAGGCAATATATTTCTTTTTCAGTTTTTGGTTTTGGTTTTTGCATGAACTTGCTAAGATAAACTTAAGGCAATCTTAATATTCGGTAGATCTAGCAAATATTGTCATAAAGTTCAATTTAATGAACACCATCCTTATAGAGTAAGAAGTATTTGAGAAAACTTTTCACTAATTAAATAACTAGTAGCCCAAACAGGACAAACGGTGATAATTGTTACTAGATTTACCAAATCGATGGTATAGAATGAAGGCCCGACAAATGAAAAAAAAATTAATTCTGAAATAAACCAGATTAAAGATTTGACAAATAAGTGCAGCACGGAGATACTGGATTTGACTTGGCTTATTTTAGTTCGAAAATCGCTTATTATGTTTACCATTAAAGGAGAGTAAGACGTTACGTGCATAACAGTTAAAACTTAGATTTCTGATTTTTTTGGCATTTAACGGGATTTCACTCTATACCCTGGAAATATCAAAATTGACACAACATTGATATGAAAGATGAGAATAAATTCTTCCAGTATTTTAGGTGTATCACCTCTGAACTCTCAATGTTCTGCAGCTACGTTCCGTTGTTTGTCGGTGTGGATCGGAGACCGGCAATTCGTTCCGTCGACGTTCGCCCGAGGCCGGAATAGTGGGCAGTCCTACATTCATTTCCATTATTTTAATTCTATTTGTTTTTTGATGGACTGTATGTACCAGGTTTTACCACAGCCGACAAATGCAACCTTAAAACCAATAACACAAAAGAACTTGAAGCAAGCATGTTGGCTGGCAAATTTCCTAAGGCAAAGATGCCGCCTATCTTGGGCTATGTGACATGTCTTAATGTGAAGATTGGGCTTCACGCCATAACACGACGCATGCAGTTAAAAAACGGATATAATTAAAATAAAACAAATGAATGATTTCTGATACACATTTGCTTATTTTTCAGTCTTTTACGTAGTTGTAGCTAGAAGAAATTTAATATTCGGTGACAAAAACTACAACGAACCCGAATTTAATATAGACTATGCCCTTGTAGAGCCGGAAATATTCGGAAAAAAAGTGGTAATTATTGTCAATATAACTTAATGTTTTATAGTTATTTGCATTTTTAAAACAAGTAGAATTAATACAAGACTATTTATTTACTTATTTCAAACACATATTTGAGTTATATTCTAATTACAAGTAAATGGTCTTTATTCTAAAACCAGTATCACACTCTATGTAATTCTTAACTTTTATAAATTCGATTGTAAAAACGCTTCCACGTTATATGCGAAATCCTACAGCAAATTAATTAATCGATAATAATGTCGATCGTCCCTACAGTATATTATTTGCTTAAAAAAAAATACGAGCCTACGATCACGTAACGTTTATCCTAGACCTTCGAAAATATACGGCTCATATAACAAAAACTTTCCTCGGAAATGAAGGTAAACACTGGATTTGAAGTAATCTTTTCAAATTTCCA
Source organism: Oryctes borbonicus (assembly GCA_902654985.2). Taxonomy (NCBI): domain Eukaryota; kingdom Metazoa; phylum Arthropoda; class Insecta; order Coleoptera; family Scarabaeidae; genus Oryctes; species Oryctes borbonicus. The sequence continues at coordinate 3,201,361 of LR736884.1, read as the reverse complement.
ATGATACTCAATAAACCAGTAAACTTAAATTCAAAGTGCGCACTGATAAACAGAATGAGTATTTACAGGCAAAACTTGCAAATCAATACATTTTACAACGCTTCAAATAAATTTGAAGGCACACTAAATTGGTAGAATTGAACCATAAATCGAATTAAGTAAAACAAACTAGGTTGTTACTGCAAAATAATTTAGAAACGGATATAGTTCTAAACAACGCAAGCAATTTAATAGCGATTAAGCTTGAGGAAACCTTGGTTAGAGAACAGACAACTACAAGTAAACATAGCGAGAAAAGTTTTCCCCTACCGCCTTCGCTAATAAGCGAGAAACTTTAATTACTTAAATAGAATAGCTTTCTAACGTTCAAACATACGAAGCAGGAAAGTGACAGTTCTACTTGTTAACTAAACAACTGTTAAAGTATACAATGTGCAAATAGACAACTCAATCGAGTATGAGCCTTTGTTTTGTTATTTAATCCGACATACACGAAAGAATAAAAAGTTAACTGTTGCACTAAATAAACTATAATTCCCAGGATCAATAAACAAATAGTCTCTCCACAGATATAACGATTTGACTTATTAAATAGCACTCAATCTTCAGAGATGTAAGCCAGCCCTTACAATTCCTTTCGAGCACGGATGGTTCACAGGAACGTATTCACAAAGAGTACATTTCTGCAAAGAATTGTACCTTATCAGCTCAAAGTACTCGTATCATCAATTTATAACTTATACCACTTCAATTTCATTCAAAAGTTTTGGTACTGTAAATATTCGTCTTCTACGCCGATAGCGTGTTGGAAGCAATTTTTCCAAGTATCTGGTGTTATTAATGATCCTTGGATCGTTTTTATTGTTGTTTCGCTAAACGTAGGAGCGGTATTTTAGCGACGAACGCGTTGCTTTAGTGAACTTGTCGTGAATGATAACTATGACCCTTTTTGGAGGTAAAGACGATAATAGCCTTTTCACGAACCACTCTTCAAACAAAAAACTTATCATATCTTCATGATAATCCAAGGACGACGATTTTATGTTCTTTGCGGACAATAATACATCACCAACCCAGTTATCCATAGATCCCGAATGTGCAACAATAATTCCTTTTCTTCTTGGAAAAGAAACATTTACGGAACACGTTCCCGAACCATCATCCCAGCCTTTCCTTAGAGTTTCATGTGTTTCATACAACGTTTCATCCAAGTAGCAAATAAAACGTTTCTCTTCTCTTATCCCGCAGTAGTCACAGTCTTTGCGATTCCATAATTGTTCGCCGCCTATTAACTAGACGATACTTAAAGTTTTGTTTCAAGGAGTTGTACAAACTTCGCAATGTGGGAACTTAATTTCTTTTGTAGAACCGGTACATTTCTCTTCTCACAGTATCAAAATCACATACACTAATTTTCTTCAATTGTCCCTTGTCCTTACTTGTTTTTCTTTTAAATAAACCATTCTGAACGACTTTTTGGACTGTCCCGTGAGATACTCACATTAATTTTGATGTGCCAACAATTGTCTCTGTTTTAGTCCCATAATTCTCACTCTTCAAGTTATTGTATACATTCCGACTTCTGCTGCGTACCAGTGCTCCAATGATTTCTTGTATTATCAGCATAGTCTTCTATCGCATCACTACTTTCACTTGCCGATATGTTACTATCCACGAACACATCGTTTCTTGGATCTTCATTGGTACTCCGTCTTTCTTTTCATAAGTACATCTTATTATATATATTTCTTACATATGTTGATTTTGGGATGTAAATATTTAAAATACCATTAGAACATTCTTTAATACAGTTACAGATATATATTATTTGTTAATTTTGAATTATTTACTTTAAAATAATAAAATTTAAGTTATGAACGGTGAATTATATATTAAACGAAACATGATTACTACTTTACCTAAGAAAAATTTTTCCAAATACGGGTTTACATAATTTCTCGGTGTACCCGCGACACAAACTAGTGTATAGTCCCAGATAATCTTTTTAAATCGTCAAAAATCGAATAGTTATATCGACAGACATACTATAACTCTATTCATTGTAATGTCGTTCCTAGCAAATAACTTTTTTGGAAATTGTAAAAACTCTAATACTGTCATTCACTAGTTCAAATAGTCCTTTCTTTATGAGTCTTTCATATTTATATAAAAAAACGGTGGTACAAAACTAAATATGGGCACTATCCCAAATACGGGCACTAACAAAAGCACTTTCAACATTCTGGGAATTATCTATATGAAATGCTGTAACTCTAATTGTTACAAAACTATCAAATGAACAAGATTTTGCTGATGCATTAGATAATTCTACCACAAAAACCTGAACCAGTGCACCAGATGATCAGAACAAATTATCAGAGTCTACAAAAATCGACGAAACATCGGGTTATGAGTCGATGACCGACCGCTTCAAATCATTTGCTAATATACTGAAAACACCCAAAGTTGTCGGCAAAGTTCAAGCCGCCATAAAGTGAAGCACAAAACCACCGAGCTATCAAACCAGGAAAGTCGTTGTTTACGGGAAAAGATCGCTTCAAAACAAAAGTCAAGATCGATAATTAGTGGAAAACAGAAGTCTGGTTTCAATCAACAAACGGTTAATTTAAAGAAAATAACGTGAAGTAACAACAGCATTCTACAAAAAGAATCTTGGCACTCTCCTTAACAAGAAAGATGATGTCAGAGAATGCTGTGGACTGACACCGGAAGATGTGATAGATCCTACTGCTTAAACTTCGTTTAATATCGCATTTTCTTTTTCCATTTACAATGTAACCACCATATGTTTCGCTTGCATTACTTTATTGCTGTTTAGTCCTTTTAAGGTGCTCTTATTTGAAACATGATGATTAATATGGGCACCTAATTGGAATTTTACGTTAAAATGTCCAAATATAAAACAATGTTTATGGATTTTGTCTATTTTTATGAACTCGTGCTAACTTAACCCCTTATAGACCAGTGTTCTATTTCAAGAACGGCCTAAGTTACATTTTATTTCCCTCTCTCTAACATTGATTAAATTTAAAACAGCAAATTAGATTGAAAAAAATCATAAATTGGGCGTTAACCGGTTAAAGAATAAAACATTTTTCTGAAAAATTTGTGTTTCTAAAATTACAATTACAATTGAAAGAGTACAAGAAGAAATCCTTAGGGGTGTTCATATTTAGGTAAAGTATCTTACATATATATTAGATTAATTACGAAATCTTATGAAACTAAGGACTAGATTAAGATTCCTGCTTTCGATCCAATTTCAGCTCTAAAGTCAAGAGTTGACCAGGTATTTGTTCTGCTCTTTCTTAACTTTCATCATATTTTGTTTTACCTTTCTTAGCGTTGCATAAGAGTGCACTAAGAGTGTTCAAGAACTACTGTAGCGCTGCCTTTATCGACAAAAGGAATGGTAATAGATAAATTGGATTTTAACTTCGTAAGGGCTATTCCCTCACCTTTGGAAATATTGGAGGTTTAGCCGATGTAAGAGATTTAGTAATTTCAAAACGAATTCGGTCTGCAGTAGCTTTCGGAAGAGTTTTAACAGATACTTCGACGGACGCTATGATTTGTTCTACTGAAATGGCTTTTGAGGTAACTAAGAAATTTAGACCGTTTGATAATATGGATTCGTCATCCTTAGATGAAATTGTATGATAAAAGACTTACAATAACTTTGGAAATCTGCTTATTGGGAGGTTTCGTGGGGGTGAGTTTCTGAAATTTGCGGAGATGAGTTTCAGTGGTCAGTTTGGACGTATTGTCAGCTTGTGTAGATATGATTCTATCAAGGAAAACACCAATTGTCAGGGCGCAAAGTCTGTGGGAGTTCGAGGTGAAGTTAGTAAAATTGCTTGGAAGAGGAATCAAGTCCAAACCGGGTCTTTTTGATTTGCCCACGCAAGAAGGATAAGCTATCCAGGTGAAGAATATTGACTGACGCAGTGGTGGTGACGTGATGTTTAAGTTTTAGGAAGTCCGAAACGATGCTGTGACTACGACAGCGTAAAAGAAAAGTTAAGGTACAAAGAAGTTTGGCGTAGTTTGGAAAAATGTTTGGGTTTCAGAAGAGGTAACCTCCCCATAAACGTAGGCTACCACGGCCACACTCGTGTTTCGTTCGAATCGTATCATGGTTAATCGAAAATTCGACGTTTCGCCCACAATCATATAGTACTTCCTCAAAAGAAGGAAAGGAAGGGAAGGAAACTAACAGCAGCACGTTTCTATATTGGTGGTAGACAGGGCCTCTCGCTGATTGCTTGGGTGTCGCGGTCACTGTTAGTCGAGGATTGGTCGTGTAACTAGTACATCAACGAACAGGAGTACACCGTTATGTTCCAACTCCACAGTAAAACTGATGTCCGAGTGTTGACGGTTGAGATGGTCTAGGAAACCAGGTAAAGTTTTTGTCATGAGGCCAGATAATGAAAGGTATCATCGACATGTCGGAACCATACTTTAGGTTTCAAATCTGCCGAATCAAGAGCGACGGATTCAAAAGGGGAGAGAGGACAGCCCATGGCAGCACCAAATAACCGTTTGTAAAATTGTCCATGGATTGCGAAAGCTTTTCTCTCTATCTCAACATTAAAATCTTATAACTTGGTTCCTTTTCGCCTTCCATTAATTATTCTCATTTTCAATTATGGGCTATTACACAGCAGCACCGTCGAAAATTTAAAGATACTGAAAGAATATATACGTTGACTTTTTAAGTAGTTAACAAATCAGCTCATCAATCAATTCATGCAAACAAAAATTTCCATTATAATATCTTTCGCACTTATTTTGTTACTGATAAACTTAAACAAATTTCGACATTTACTATAACGTACAAATTTGATAGAAAAAAGTTCATCAAACTCCACACATTTAAAGAAACTATTTTTTTTTAATAGCACCACTCAAGTAACTTTTTTAAGTGTGGTGGCGGCACGGCGAGATGTATAAGCTTCTTTTAAAGTTTGTCATAACCTCAGGAGCTTTAGCGTGTAAATTATATATGTAAAGCGTTCCGTGGCTGTTACTGTCACCACCTTGCCGTAACAATTAATTGTTCCGAATGCCGAATGGTGACTCCGGAGTGTACCGGACCCACTAAGGAAATTTAATCCTTGGAGAACTCGAACACACAGCGCTTAACTAAGGCGCAGGCCCCTTACCACTGAGACTGCCAAGCCGTATGTATAATAAGTGGACTTTTATTTATTTATTTTATAAAATCCCCTCTTGAATCATTTCAGATGTCAAATAACTAGTAACTTCACAGGTTATGTTCATTTGACAATTAGTTATTGAGCTGAAATCGAATATATCTGTATAAAGAGTACTTTATTTATAATTGTGGCCGTCCAATCCATCACTGATTCGATAAATAATACAACTTTATTACTAACACATCAAACTGAATTTTAGGCATAGGTTTGTCAATTCAAGGACTGAATTCACCAAACGACTACCTAACAATTAGTAATCTAAAGCAATTTTTCCGAATATTAGGATAACTTGCACGTGCAAATGTCACATCCATCTACATGGACCCCATATTCGTTTACCATCTTCGTTAAAAATTATTTACACAAGCTATGTTAAGCTTACCCCAAAAATTGATTGCTTTTCTTCACCAAGCATATCTCCACGAATCAAATATTACTAAAATAACATAATAATCTAGTGGCACATGTCTTTCTCCGCTGTTATTTTCGTATTTAAATAAATTACGCAAAAATCGACCCTGCATCTTACGCATTATTTACCTACTAAATTCTATCGCTCGCATTTCTATAAATATCATTCCATGTAACGTTATCGAGACTGTCGTTACTTGCTTCCGTGAATATCGTATTATCGCACAATTTCCACCCACGAAATGAATGGCAAATATTATTTTTAGTTAAGTACATAAAGCGACGAGTAATAAGCAAATAAATCAGTCCGATAACTCCACTGATCAGTTGTGATGAATATAGGTGAGTTCGAATATTACGAAACAGGTTCGGAAATTAACTGCCGTTTGGATATAAATAAAAAAGCCACATAAACACAAACATATTATTATCTACTTAAAATCACAGCTTTCCACTGTTTCACAAAATGTCACCATGTAAATTCAAGCACTTGTCATGGGATTTCTTCAATCTTCATATCCCTTGTCCATAAAACGGCCAACTGCACGCAGTCGTATATTTGTGTGTGAGAATGTAGCTAACTTGCATTTTGAAAAACTTCATTACTGATATACGAGCTACGTCTTCATGTGAGAGAACAGATGGAAATCAGATGGCACCCAGTCGTGACTTTGCTGTGGATGATCAAAAACGTCCCAGTTGAATTTTACAAAAAGCCTTGTGTTCGTTGTTGATCATTCACTGTACAACCTCGACTTGTATCTATCTGATTCCATTCAGCACTTCGATGATGACGAAAATCTACAAAATGCTATGACAGTTTGATTACATTCCCAACCAGCCCAGTTTTATACGGAAGAGATTTAAAAATTGGTGAAGCACTATGACACAAGTCTTTGAATTTAGGTGCCGAGTATGTTGAGAATCGTATTTCGTTTACTTCAGTACAAACTTTTTCACAATAGGTTGCTTACTTAGATTTTTGTAACAATCTGAAATAAACCAACTTATCAGAACCATTATCTCTAGCATTCTAGTAGCGCAATTGTATTAAATTCCAGGAAATCTTAAAACAGGAAACAAAAGGAAGGTAAGGATTAGGATTAGATTAGTCTTAACAACCGCGTTATTTTGATTAAATACAAAAGTAAATATATCTGGCATAATAAAATTCAATATAGTAATTCCCGATAATTTATGAGTCATAGAATTTACAATGAAAACATAAACTGATCAACGAATTCGCACACAGTAGACAGATTTGTATCAATGTATGTTTCTATTATACTCTCTTTTTTATTTGCAACATTAATTCATGTATAGATTTATGGAATCATATAACTTGGGCAGCCTCCAAACTTGGGAATAAATATTCAGGTACCAGTGTACCTGAACATTTATTTTGTTCAATAATATTGAAATTGAAATTTATTTTACATAGTTCATGCTAAGACCATTATAAGTGCAACAACAGGAAAAAAGTATATTTTCTATTAAAGACTGACAAAATTAAATAAACTTGCCATAAGCCATCTAAATAGTAGGACTTGTCGAATTTTGCAAAAGAGATCTCTGCTTCGGCAGTGACCTCTTCATTTGTCGTGAATTCCTTTCAGCCAAGTTATTATTTCAAGTTTGAAAAAAGAAAGAAGTCACAGGGGACACGGTCTGGCAAATATAATGAATGGAGCACCAAATTGTACCGTGACTGTTAGTTTTGTTGAAACAATTGCCAATGAGTGGTAAGGGGCGCCATCATGATGGTGGGGAATTTGTTCTTCGTTAGGTAAGACCTTTTTCTCTTAAGTTCAGCGTCAAATCGGTCAAATAAGTCAGCGTAGTGCTTTTCTGTGACTGTCCTTCCCCTTCTCCACATAATCAATTGAAAGTATGCCTGACGTATTCCGAAAAATCATCGCTATACCTTTTCCGACTGATGGGATCTTCTTTGGTACATCTTTGACGGAAAATCTCAATTTTTGCCAACTGACCTTCGGCTTCTGGCGTGTAGTCTCATGTCTCGTCTATAGTCACATAACGCCGCAGATACTCGCTCATTATGTGTGTAATATATCGAAATGACTTCCATGTGCAGGTACCAAAGCATTTTCTGCGCTACCATCTCAATTTTGACCCGTCAAAAATACACAAAATATATTGCGCTGGAGTTGCCGACGACTTTATCCAAAGAATGCAGGAAATAATTAGAATACACGACAATGCAAATGTCATTGAACATATCGCCTTTTCTAACGAACCAACGTATTCTCTTCATGGTTCCGTCAATAGGCAAAACTTGTGTGATGCGGAGTGTACCGATGCCTTTGTATTGTTTATTGTAATGGTTCAAAAACTATTCATAATAAACCAGAATATTGAGGGTTTACTGAAAAGTTCAATTAAATAATCTTGTATCTAATGTGAAAATAATAGAATATTCTATTTAAAAGAATGATTCGTAGTCATTTCCACTCAAGCCGGAAATGATACCACGTTTGTATTGTAGGTCAAAAAACTGCAAACCAAAATTTTACTCACTGAAAGTTACTAGAACTATATTAAATGTACTACTTTCATCATGATCGCACCGTACGTTGTTATACCTCTTATTAAAATATAGTCTGTCCCTAAATAATAAACAAATGTATGTAACAAATTATTTTAAATCATATTGTATTTCTCATACATATTATCTATTTTTCTGAGTGTAGTGTGTATAGACAGGACACGTGTGTTTTCAAACAACGAACGCATTACCTGTCCGGCATTTGTAATAGCACCATGTAGAAGCCGTAAGTGCAAATAAATAGACATTTCCGAGAAATGTTATTTTTAAAACCTGTAGCCTGTAGTATTGATAGGCAAATATTTCTGTTTTTCGTGTAATTGCAGTATCGATGCAGATTCTATTTTCAAAGAAAGTTTCTATCGCTGCAGTTTGCAAGGCAATTTTCCATTAAAATTCTATATTTCAAGGAAAAATTACTTTGCGCAATGAAATTAATAGATGTACAAAAGTATAAAAACTAGACTGGCGTAATCCGAAAATCTGAATCCGCTAACACATATGCATGTCATCGTAATCCAGTTGCTATTAAAAGCGAATCTGTTGATCACATCCTATTGTATTATGGCATAATAACGGTGTATTTTGTCAATCCATTCAACCAGAATGTCTATCAAGTTCGACTAATGTTGTTTACATACCTGGACAGAAAGCGTTAAAGTGACTTAAAGTGAACTTGCTATAATGCTTCGCTCTTTATCAGTAACTCACAATAGACAGTTCCTTTAATAATAATATCTATCACTTTTATACGTAGAAGAAAATAATAAATATATTATTTTACAGAGCATTTTCAAAGGATTTGTTTTGTGGATGTATCAAAGTATAAAAATCATTTGGAATAACACGTAGTTTTGACATCTTGTATAGGCAGGCTGTCTCGATAAATACGATAAACAATTTAACATGTTGAAAAGAGGTGCGTTTCCCTTCGTATGTTCGAAAAAATATAAAGCATACAAGGTCATTCACGACGGCTCACAATTAAATACGTAGCCAAATTAATCGTCCAAAATTAGTTTTATATATTACATACTAGGGCTGTCGAAAGCCGTCTTTTTACAAGAACCGGGACCCCCTTGGAGAACCGCATACCCGAAACTGGATATCCAACTATTCAGTTTTAGAACCGTTTTCGGGTGTCCGAAATCGAGTAGTTGTTAAATGTTTCAAGCACCGAGATATTCGGGTAGCCGATTTCGAGCAACGGCCCTATTATATACCCCAAAGAAATATACTTGAAAATATATAGTTGCTAATACCTGATGCACTTCGTACAGATGTGGTCGTCTGTCGTGTGGTTCACATTGTTCAGCAGTTACATCCGAGAGTTTTTATTGTCCTCATTCGTTTTGTTATTTTTACTAGTAATCTGTTTGTTCTAATATCTGTTTTCTTTAAGGCAATGCAAGTATAATTGTGTAATAACAGGTAAGAAATGAAAATGCGAACATTTCCTGAAAGGTTTTATGTGCAGCGATATATGAATGTCAGAAATGGCACATTCTCAACCGAAAAAGGGTTCAAATATTCATTCTGTAATTCAAGATAAGCAATCAGTACTAAACATATTAAAAGTGTATGGAATCCAATACCCTAATTCCTGTAGAACAGAGACTGTTGAGTTTACCACACAAGCAACAGATAAAGTATTTTGTCAGTATCTAAAACGTGAATTTTACAGTATACTGTTTTACAGCGATATGCAATCCTAGTGTATTTTTAATATTCTGGCTAAACATAAAACCCAAGAATTTCAAGCATCAACGACATAAAGAAGAAGGAGGATTATTTTGGACAATATACAAAAAAAAATATTATAAAAGCATAGTGCGACGCAGTGGGTATTCATGGTTTCTTGAAGGTCAATTATTCTCTTCGGAAACTTTATAAAAGAAATCAACTTTCAATAAGCTAATTCGATGGGATAAGATCAAAATGGCTAATCCACGAGGATGGTATAAGAAGTGCCCTTGTTTGGAGACAGATGGCGCTTTGTGTCAAAATCTGGATTACCGACCGTGAATACTATTCTTTAGTCGGCGTCTGTCAAAATTTCAGAGAGATTCATCGCGTAGTGTTGTTTTAAGAGCTGTTGAAAGTGATCAGTATTCATACATTTGTGGAGTCGTGGTAAAAGGACTGGCCAATAATTCGATTTCTCTTTTGGATGGAAAGACATGTGAAAAAATCAAAGAGAAGTTAGATGCAGTTTATAAGGACCATGCATCTTCAATGACTACCACCAGATTTAATGAATTTAAGAATGACCGAATATCAATCTTTGATAAGGAATGGCCAAGTCGTCCCACTAAGATGACTACGGACGATGTGATCAATAAAGTTCATGATATCGTTTTAGTGCACCAACGACTGAAGATTAGAAACATTGCTAATATCGTAAACATATCAATTTAACGTCCTTCATGAAAAACAGAATATAAGAAAGATATCGACGAGATAGGTTCCAATTGATCAAAAGCGCAATACCAGTAAGTTTCTGCGGCGTTATGTGACTGTAGATGAGACATGGAAGTATCACTACACGTTAGGAACCAAAGGTCAGTCAGCTAAAGAAAGCGAAGACGATTCCATCAATCGGAAAAGTTGTGATAACATTTTCGGAATTCGCAAGGCACTGAACTAAAAAAAGGCTCCTCTTAACAAAGAAAAAGGTTCTCTTCCATCATAATAACACTCCGAAACTCATCGACAATTGCGACAGCGAAACTAGTCCAGTTACGCTAAGAATTGGTGCCTCGTCCACCATGTTCGCCGGATTTGACTTTCTCCGACTTCTTTCATCTTCCAAACTTGAAAAAATAGCTTGGTCAAAAACGATTCACGTCAAATGAAGAAAAATAAAGGCCTATTTTGCAGAGTTCGATAAATCCTATTATTTGGATGGATTAAGAAAGTTATATCAGTGTATAGAACTTCTAGGGCGTTATGTCTACCATTGTCTCGCGTTGTATTATTATAACTTTTAACAAAAATAAATAAATTACAATTTTGTATTAGGCACATACGTCATTATCTACGTCGTGCTAATAAAACCTTTTTAACAAGTCTATGAATATGATAATATGATAATATTTTTCTTGTTGATGAACAAGAAAAATATTTATATAATATTATAAAATTTTGAGCAAGATAATAACTATTATTATTTACATTCTACTTGTCAAATTGGCCGAGTGATTGTTGTGACTTTGAGAAGTTTCACATGACGTCTGTTTGTGCATGGTATAAGCTGTAGTTTAATTAATTTTATTCTAAACAGCAAGTAACATCTTTATTAACCAGAAATTTTTCTGATTATCCGTGATCTGCATTTATTCAATATTATTGCTATATTATGTTAAACAATTTTCTTCCACCTATTATATTGAAACTCGATGGTGGTAGAGAGAACTCGAAGCATAAAAGAAAGTAATTCAAGAATTCAATTCTGATTAACACTTTAATAGATCTGCACTGTTATGAAAAACCGCGCAATTCCGCCAGAAATTTTTATAAAATTGGAAGTGGAGAACTTAATTATTTACAGATGAGAAATACCGGGAAGTACCCGGAAACTTTAAAATATACTGAAGATCTTTAATATTGTCGTAACAAAAGAAGGAAACATTAAAATTATGTTAGTATGTACCGACAGGAGCGGGTTGTTCTTCAATTTCGACATGTTACAACATTACTATTATGAAGTTTTATACAATCGACTATTCTGGTGGATGATGGCATAACGTCGAAACTAGTTCCGGTCTATATATTTTTATAATATTTATTTACTCATTTGAAAGTGTTTTCTTTTGACATTTGTTTGTATTTAATTCAATTTAATTACTACGAGGCGAAGTAGTGTTGATAACCCTTTCCCTCCACTTCCCCTATAAAAATTTTTCTTTTTTGTCTTACAGACAAGTATTTTTATTAAAAAAAGGTCCAGTAAACAACTTTTAGTGCGAGAAACGAAACTCACCAACGGAATGTTCAATTATATTTCCTAATTTCAAGATTAATAATAATAATAATAATACTTGACCAAATTCAGCATGAGACTAGATAAAAAAGAATCAATAATAATACATACACAAAGCTAAGGCATACAACAGGTATTTAGGCAAAAATGCAATACAAAAAAAGAACAAGAAGAAAACGCTGTTCGCAAAAAGTAACACTATTACAACTAAGAGTTCTTATTAAAATATTTCTCCAAGGTGTAAAATACGTTATCTGACAAGAAAGACTTGAGTCTGTTCTTAAACGCTGAGACATTATTTATAACCTTAATATCGTTAGGTAAAGCATTGTACATACATCTTTATGCCCATATATTGGGGTTACCTGTCATAAGTTGTTAAGTGATGTTGGGGAATATTAAATTTATCTTTATTTCTTGTGTCGCAATTATGGAATAAGTCATGCGTTATAAAAGTACTCATATTCCACTTAACAAGGACGAGTATTTCAAAAATATATAAAGAAGTGAGGGTTAGAATACCTAGATCTTTAAAAAAATTTCTGCAGGAGGTACGCCTACTAGCACCCACTATGTTTCTCACTACCATCTTTTGAAGGATAAATATTCTTCTGCTATAAAAAGAGGCTCCCCAAAATATTATCCCGTATATAAGTCCAGATTCAATTGTATAGTATATAAACAAACACAGTACTATTCACATGCAATCATTAAATTAGAACCGTTTTCATGGTAACCATTCAAATTTACTGTACCTGGCATTACCATAATTAGAAATTTGAACATCATCATCACGGAAACGAAAGATACTTTCAATGGATTTCAAAATCATCGAGGATGCTATTTAATTTAATTCAGAAACAAGAAGAGATGGAATTAGTTGATGAAACTACATTTGGATATGCCTAAATTTGTACTGAATCTTTTGTAGGAAAGTTTTATATTAATTTGGATGTTTTGGGAAATGAGAACGTGGAATACAAAAGAAATTGTTGACATGTTTCACCACTACCATCATTGTCTGGACTTATAATATCTTTCTAACTCCTTCGCTCCCAAGATAATACTAAAAGGACCTTTACTTTGAATAGATTGACAAACAGAAGTCCCTAAGCGTGATGTGTGGATGGCACTAATGATAATTAATCTCTGCGCTAGAAATAGTAACGTTATAATATATAGTTAGTCTACAGGCTTCGTAGACTTCTGGCAGTAATTTCTTTCCACTCTCTTCGATCATTTAATTTCTCTTTCCAGTCCTTTATGTTTAGTTTCTCTAAATCTCCCATAATTTCGCTTATCTACCTTTTCCTTGGTAGTTTTTCATCCACAAATATTTTTACTGTTTGAATATTTTTATTGTTATCCGTTATTTGTGTTTTGTTATTTAATTCATGCTTTTCTTTTACTGTTTATTTAATATGCTTCTTAAAATTAATTTGTCTAAAGAAGAGTTGGTCAATATGATGTGTATTATCGGGGAAATCCACTGAAATTGAAATTAAAAGCATCGGCATTTGCGCGACTAAAGGTTTATTCTTGATGGAAATGTAAAATGTAAATTCCATTTGCGTCCAAAAACACTGATTACCGAGAAAGAGAAAATCCAGATACTAGTTGCGTAAAAATCCCAAGATCAGTAAAAAATCAGTATAAAAAATATTAAACAACAAATTTCATCCGTACGAAGTACAATTTCACCGAGAATTACTACCTAGCTTTTTAAATAATATACTTAAAGCAAACGAATAATAATGGGTATGTAAGCAGGCACAATTTTCATTATTATCGTATTCGGTTTTAATTTTTATTTATTCGTTTTCATTTGCAAATTGTCATGAAACTTTTTGCTTACTTTCTAATGCCGGTGTCTTTCTGGGGGTGAAATAACATCTTTCGTTTATTACATTTATTTGGAAATTAAGCATTACACATAAATGTAAAGAATTTTATTATACTAAACAAGACAAAAACACATTCTGTTTCTAGGTAACATGGTAATTGCAGTACTGTTAGTCGTAGTTTATGTTGTAAATATAACTCAACATTATATTAAACAAATTTATTTCTTCCTATTCCTTCCAGTTCACCATGTACAATAAAGATATTTGATATTGCGCATTGAACTTGGACTATTGCCATAACAACAGTAAAAAAAACAGTGGAGAAATCAAACACTTCGTATACCTCAAAGTCATTTTTTGTCATAGATCACTTGATTTGAAGACTTTTATTGCATTTTTGTATTAAAGGTATAGAAAAGCTGTAATTTACCGCCTACAGGTTGTTGCCGCATCCAGTATATTTTCTTAAAAAAAAAATCAAAATGCAAATACGTTTTGGCGTTGCTCTGTACGAAATTAAAATGGATACCTAACTCTATCTAAACATGGCATCAAAACAACTTGGAAATATATAGGATATTCAGTATTGGATATCAAATTTTGCTAAATTCAAACACCAAAATCATAATTTTTTTTAAATAGTATCATACATTTCTTTTCTAGCAGGATTTATGAGCGGCGCTATCTTGACCGGCGCGGCAATGTCGACAATCGAAAAAATTTATAAAATTAAAGCGAAGATTTTATACTGCTGGAAGCACTCAATCTACTAACCAAACAATACCAACATCATAAACCGCTTGTATGTAATATCCAAAAACAAAGACCTCCTTTACTGTCCAAACTGTACACAAAGATGAAAAAAATATATTAAACAGAAACAGAAAGAATTTTCCACGAACTTGATGGAAGCATTTCGTATTACCTAACCCCGGGCAATATTTCTCAGTTCCAAGAAATACGCATGCCTTTTCTGTTGAGTATTCTATTAAGGCAATATAAAATAATTTTATTTTGTTCGCTGGTGAAAATCCTAGAATTTCTGGAATACGAATCTCGCTTTAATTAATTCGTTTGCTTCAAAAAATATTTCAAAAATTAAACAATCTTCATAATATAGCAAAACAGTTTACAATATTTCATAAACCAAGGTAACCCTATATTTTTAATTAATTTTTCTGTATACTAGCGTAGATAGATTCGACTGCAGAGTGTCATGTCAAGAGAGAGGTAGGTATATTAATTGGGTGATATAGGTTCCTAGAATGATGATTGTGAGCTCGATCGTCAGCCTAATAGTTGCTCTAGATAAGATTCATTAAGGGAAAGACTATTAATATGCCAGGTAAATGTGTATACCTAAGAATTCCAAAAAGAACATGGCGTAAAAAGTGATGAAGCAAAAGTTATTTGCATTCGTATCATCTTCCTTGCCATAGATGACAGTTGTGTTCAACTTGCGGTCTTACATACAAGATTTAAAATAATGTAAAATTCGTCGATAAAAATGTTAGCTATTAAATATATCTTTTAAAAACTAATAAACATAAAATTCATAATGAAAATCATACGAACAATAATCCAGAATCTAAGTGTCCTCAAAAGAAACAATTCCAAGAATTCTTAAATTAGTAGATGTATTAGAAAAAATGATTTTTCAAAAAGTCTACGCATCAGGAAAGATATTTAAGGGAAGTTCCTTTAGTGTAAATGAAAAACGCTCAAGCTGTTATATTATTAGCTTTGACAAAGTGACAAAGATACCAAACCATTTAAATAGTTTTTTCTAAGATCTAACTCCCAACTTAATCTAATTGTTAATTAGATTCTTTCTTTCCTCACACAGAAAGAATGTGAGTTGTGAAGATAATTGCAACAGCGTTGTAGGAATTATTTTACATTGAAAAATCACGTAATCGAAGAACGTAATATGTTTCCTCTCGGGTTCTTAATGTTTGTTTATATTGTTTTTCTACAAACACGTAGGGAATAAATTTAAACTTGGAAATTTGTATATTTCATGGTTGCCGATATTCACTAATGTCAGTTTGTTAGACACTTAGTCTTGCATTTTTAAAGAAAAAACATAGATCAACAGAGACTGCAATGATTCAGATTGCTAATATCCTTTACAATACAATTAAACGAAGGAAAATTTGTTTAGGTGTTTTTATGGACTGAATAAGGCTGTCGACTTAGTTGACCGTCAAATATTGATATAGCACTTGAGTGGCTTGTATAGATCGCAAGTCGTAGAAATTCAAAGACAGCGGTCGGATTCCTTGCTGCTTCAAGGCTCCGTTTTGGGTCCTTACTGTTTACTGTTTACGTAAATGGCTTATTGCCCACGGTAGCACATTCAAATACTGTAATGTATGCTGAAGTTACCAGCTTCTATGTATCTTGATGGTTTCGTCAGTTGGTTCAGTAGCAATAAATTGTATGTTAATAATAAAAAGAAGTGTTTGTATGCATTTTAGTCTAAATTTTAATTAAATGTATGAATGTCACTTAATAAAAATAAATTCGCGGTATAAAATATGCATTGTAATTAATCGTCGCTAATATTAACAATAAAAAGAGCGAATAAACATCAAGAAGACGTACTTCACAAAGTAAGTAGTTTATTTCAAATTAATTTCACGTGTTGTAGTGCTAAAATTTCACTTCAACGTCAAGGTTCTATCATCTGAAACATCGCGAAATTTTGTTACGTAATGTGCTGGCATAGGTAGGGCGCGTAAACATCAAATGCTGAGGTTAGTTTTTATTCTCCTAGCTACCGAAAGAGTATCAACAAGATACCGCGAATCTCAGAATGAAAATGGTATTTTAAATTAGATAATACAAAATTCAAACTTTATAACATTGCAATACCTACAAATATGTATCAACATCAAAACAGAACCACTTATCGTTTTCAGTACAAGATCTGTCGTTTATGGAATATCTTTTAGTGGCACCATACATTCTAGAAAATGATTAGCAATTTAAATACGGATGCTTAACAAAATTAAATGCTATTATCGCCAGTGTTTGGCAGATAATGTTTCTAGGAAGCAGGTACGCTAATCGCGCCTGTATTTTATAGTGTGTATTAGAGATAACGATAAAATTCGCATATATACGTGATAACGATGGCCTTGGTAAAATTTTGAAAATAAACAGACCGGTTTGCATATCTTGTCGCCTCAATAAATGGGAAACTATAGTAGTTGTAAATGCCCACTTGAGATAATATCAACGATAATTACCGGCGCTTAAAATTGTAAAACGTACCAGAGTAAGATCAATAAACAATATAATATTTTACAAAATATAATACCTGTAATTATGGGGGTTAATCAAATGGAATTATATCCCAACATGTTTACTTTAACGTTAATTCTATCAAAAGAACCGTTCTTATTCCAAGAAAGAAAACAACCGATTGCTTTCATTTTCTCATTAGCAAAGACCTCTAAAATCAAGGAAGTGGCAGTTATTCAAAATTTGCATCTACCAGAAACTGCAATAATCGTCAATTACACCAAGAACATATCAAGTGTTATGTGCTCTACACAATTCGTGAAGCTTCGTTATTATCCACTTGAATTACTCAGCGAAAATTAATAATTGAAATATTAACTACGGTATACCTAACACAATTTTGTTATTTTGCAAATGGAATTAAATAAAAATTAAGCAAATTTGAATCCATAAAGAATTTATAATTGTATTAAATCCAATGAATTGAATAAAATCCACAAAATGTTTAAGTTATTCCAGGTATTTTTGTTTTGTGATTTGTATTAAAAAGTTTACTTTATGAATAAAATCAAACAAGTTTTCTGATTCCAATATCAACCAAAAATGTATTTCGCTTCCATCAAGAAGATTGCATGTCGAAATTTTGGAGTATCCACAATAAGTCACAATGGTTACCATGCTTACCATATAGTATTTTAAAATACCGCATGTGAGAAGTAATACAATCACTGATGAATTTTCAATTTTCAATTTAAAAAATACAGGGTTGGGATAAAGTATGGAACCAAGCAAATATCTTTAAAACCGAAACGAAGGTATCAATGAAACTCTGCAGGTAAGTGTAATGACGTAGAGTGCATCTGATTTTGAATTTTTTCTTGTTACTGCGCTTCCAGTTCAACCGGAAACGCCTGCAACTTTTTTTTATTTAAATAGGACCGCCTGTATATTTTTATAAATTATAATACACCTTGGTTTTCCGAAATTACCCATATCGGCTCTAGTACCAATATCTGTAAAAAATTGAAAGATAAAGTACTTCACATTTACTGAACAATTAATTTTATTTATTATAAATTAATGACAAAATGAGAATCATCCTATATAAACAAAATCATTTCAAATGTTCAAACTGCTCACCGTTTACCTCCTCACAATATGCAAGTCTGTTAAGAAATTCCTGGGTTACGTTTTCCGAGACTTCTCTACGGATTATTCCACATTCAACGACATTGCAGTTGATTCTCACCTGTGGCATGGTTCACATACATTAATTTGTTGTAACTTATGTGAATCGTATGGATCTTGTTTTCTACCACCAACTACATATAGAGAAGGTCGCTTGTTAAATTAACAAAAACTTTTTTATTTACATTTTTTGCTTGACATGAACAACAATATTAGTCAGTTTAACAACTTCAATTCAGTTACCGTAACATTAATTTAATTTTAACTTTTTTTGTTAATGTAACTGTGAAAGAACAGCTGGTGTTACTACATGTTTCCATTGATGTTTTTTTTGTTGCTTTCTCAAAGAGCGTGCATTAAATCAATAAAAAATACTTCGAGCACTGCATCTTGTTAAAAGAATAAAGAAATTGTTTGACCGTATACAAAAGAGACCACTTGTTAATGTTACAAAAACTTTGTTAAATCAACAACCAGTGTAGAAAAGGTCGGACTCGATACTCTTCCTTGCCTTAAACCGTCTTTTATATCAAAAGCGTCTGGTTACACGTTATTTTTCCTTACACAGTTTTTATTATCTTCGTATTCCCCTTTTTTGGTTTTTCTATGTCTCAGACCCTTCCATATGACTTGTAATACGTTTTCCAGAGCTACAAGTATCAAATATAGTTCTGAAATCTTTGTTCTTGTCTTTTCTATTGTGTTTCATTGCAAAAAATATGGTCCTTTAAATATGTGCGAAGAAAATGCAAACAAATTGAATCTCCTATAATAATACAAATACAATATGTCGGCCATTATATTACAGCAGCAAATATTAATCTGCACAAATAAGAGTTACAAGAAAATTCAATCAAGATCATATAACTTACGAGTAGAACATATTAAGGCCGTTAGGGAATATTGTGGTTTCAAATCTATTCTTCCTTTAATATTTCTCATTTCCCAATCGCTTTCATTCCGTTAATGCAAGCAGTCATCAAATTCAGATCGATAAGTTCCATATACATTAGCTCTAGTTTCCGCAAAAACGGATAAAGCGAGGAACTTACTTTAAGTATGCATTTATTTCTACATATATTTCTATTTTTGAGTACTTATGAACAAATAAATACAAAGTTTAAAGAATTAGAATTAAGAATATTAATAAAGGAATAATTCTACAGAGTAGTTGTCATATTTTTTTTTTTTGTTTTCAATAGACATAATTTCTTAAATGGTAGAAAATAAACTATCTGGAATTGACTTACAATGAGTAAACGCTTTGTATGCTTCGCTCAATATCTGGGTTAATTTGTTGCTTTTTAGCGAGAATTCTCTCTAGTAAGTGATGCGTTAGATCTATTAAAATAAATTTTTGATTTTATATAATTCCCTAAACAAAAATCTACACAGAGTGAGTTGCGACTTCGGAAAGAAAAGTGAACTATAGAGCACTACACTGTGGAAGCACGTCGGTCACCTGGGTAAGAAAGAACAATTATTACATACCCGACCATTTAAATTGCCCAGAAAAAATCAATGATTACTTTATCAGTACCCGTTATTTGTCGCAAGCGCAAGTGGTGCTAACGCCAATTTGCGTTTCCTTTTGGAGAGTTCGTGGAACTTAAAAGGGATGTCGTGGTGCCTTAGCTCTTGCAGATATTTGATCTGGATTTCAATTAGCATATAATTACGCCACTGCTCTGTTGTATGTCAGGAATTTGACACGGTCAGCCACGCGGGAGGTACTGAGCAATAAGGGCTTCAATTATGATGCTATTAAACTAATTGCGAAATTTCTCTTTAAGTAGAACTCAACGCGTAAGAATCAATACAACTTCTCAGCCTCGAGACCTGATGCAGGGCGTAACATAGAGATCAATTTTAAGTCCTGCTTATATCCTAAAATTAAAACTCACTTATATCCCGATAATATGCAACAATAAACAAAATACGTTACCGCTGTGAAGAATATAAACGCGGACTTATCCAGAATTCACTTCATATTTATTAGCTTCTCATTAAGTATTAACCCAACCAAGTCTCACATTCTTGTCCTTGGTAGTAAGAAGGCTGCAGACTTACTGACAATATAAGGTCGCCTCGGGTAATTTAAAGAGGATTTAAAAGTAATAGAAAATAATATCATGTTCTTTGATTTTAAGTGTCAGTGAGGGTATGTACTGAGTTTGTAAAAAAAGTTAGGGAAATTAAAATATCTCAAAAACTGTTGACTTTTGTATAACGTATAATTGGTTAAATCATTTGCAATTGAATTCTACTAACATACCCTTCGGGATATAGCTTTACGTATCTGTCGCCCTATACAATGCTTCTCACTATTATTTTAAATAAGACACACTTCCAATAATGGTTCATTTAAAAGCTTTCTATTAAATTCCCTTTTGAATAAAGCTGTTTTTACTGCCAATCTGTTTGTAGATCTTAAACGCAATAAACCGTTCATTGACCACAAATTCCTAAATTTTCAATTAAAGAGGATGGGTTTGTTTATACGCTTTTTTATTTATTGCATACATTATTAAAGCCATAGCGATATTATAATTACGTACAAGACATTCGATACGAAAATATTGATAACAATGTAGCAAGCAATGTTGGTTATCGGAGGTCCGAAATAAATATTACAGTTATTAAAATGCTGCTCAGATAATGGCCACTACTATATGTATATTATAAAGTTAATAAAAATATGTATGGATATAATTGTTCTTGGAATTCATTGACGAATTTTTTAATGATGCACGTACGTATGTTTTTATACGGTTGAAGAAAATGGCGTCGACAACAAAGGTCAGGGATGTTATTTGTCAATGTTTTCAGAAACGGAATTCTGCATGCTTAATATAGACGCAAATATAATTTTACTGTTTGGCAATTTGGTGCTGCTATTTATGCATACGGATCCACGAATTTTATAGCTTGAGTGTTGTTTGTTTTCATGAGTAATGCACTTTAAAAAGCATTAGTAGTTTAAAGGACTAACAAAGATATCAATCTAAATCTGTATCCTCAGTGTATACTGCAATATAATGAAGTGAATGTAACAACTGGACTGATATAACGATGATATAATTCTACTGCTCCCAACAGGATTTTATAATGAGAACTATTTTAGAATTAAGCAGGCAATTGATTCTGTGTAAAAACGCAACAATATATGTTACGAGGGTAGTCGGAAAAGTTTCCAGTCTAACACAGAAATGCGTACTGCATGTGACAGTCTACCAGTTCGAACTCGTGGATCTTTTTGCCATGGCGACCTGCAATGTCAGACAGTGTATTCTATTGGTGAAATAAGTCTTTCTTTTTTTTTCAAATACTGCCGTTTTTTCAGAAATTTCTGCCTCCAACTTGTCAAGGGATAATGGATAGTATGCCTTCTTTGTTGTTCCTCTTTTTCAAGATAGTCGATTAACACAACTCCATGACTATCTCAAAAAAGAGACGGCATCGCTTTCCCCGTCGATGGAACAGTCTTCGCCTTTTTTGGAGTCGATTCGCCCTTCGACTATGTCTACCAACGCTCATCTCGACTTTAATTTGCTTACACGGTTTGCCATACAAACGCAAGAGTACATTGACGGTTCAGCATTCGATTTAATCCATTTTTACAGAAAAACTAACATCGAATGACATAAGCAACTGTTAGACGACAACTGAGCGTCCAGCATGGCGGAAATTTTCTAAAATACCATTCAACGCATACGCAATTATGTTACCAAAATGTTTTTAATGAGTAACGTCATGACTTGAAACTTTTCAGACTACTCTCATATATTATAGAAATTATTATACAACGAATAGCCCATTAGAATCAGAAGTGCCAAAATTTGAAAATGAAATATAATAATTTATACATTTACACATTTATACGCAGAAAACTACCGCGTTAAAAAAAAATTGCAGAGTGCTTTAAACAGAACTTAATATTTTGTGAAATTAAGCCAAATTTGTGATGGTGCGTCTGCAGATCCGCTCGCTGATTTTATTTTAATTATCTGTCATACATCGGTAGATGTTGAACGATCTTTCTCAAGATGTAGGAACATAGTTTCATCACGGCGAACATTCTTATCCGAGAGAAAGCTGGAAGCTTATTTGATACTGCAAAACATTCCATGGATCTTATTCAATTTAAGGGATCTGATTATAAAGCAGCTGTTAAGAAGGTACGTTTTTCATAATATGACTTATTTTATTATTTGCATCGTGTTATTATACCGAGTTGTTCACTTTAAATGGCTCTCATTCCCAAACTAACTGACGTATCTGTTTGAACACTTCACAAGACTCGTGTCAGAGGTTACTTTTGCAAGAAATTGAGTTATTTGAATTCTAGTAGCGCCATCTCTTGCCCGTGCCAGGTAATTATCGAACTCCCCTCGTACAACTAAGAGCTATATTTATATTAAGAGAACACGACTGACCACGTATTAAAGATGGATGAAAATCCTGTAAAATAACTAATAAGAAATGTTCAGGAAAGAACGAAATTCACAAAACGATTAGAGTTTTAAAATGGAAAGAAGCTGAAAATTATAACGCGTATATTTCATATGTGCAACATTATTTTGTTCTTGTCAATATCTATCGATGTGTAGATGCAAATGTACATATACCGTGTATTTTATAAATCTTTGTCTACTGTTCTTATTGACATTGTATTTTTTCTGTACTGTGTAGAAGCAATTTAGTTATTCGCACATGTCCACGTTATTTTTTGTTAAACATGTACATACGGGTAGATACATTGCAAAACGCAGTTTTTGGCATAATTCACAATGCAGTATTTATTTTTTATGCGCCCGTGGTAAATTAAAAGAACGCGCTATATTTTTGAAAATTTTCATAGTATTTCCCGACTTACACAATAGCATTTGCAAAAATATATTTCATGTAGGAGACGTCCAGTTAATATATGCTATTTGTAGAAAAGCATACAACT
The DNA here is from genome assembly GCA_902654985.2 of Oryctes borbonicus. NCBI lineage: Eukaryota > Metazoa > Arthropoda > Insecta > Coleoptera > Scarabaeidae > Oryctes > Oryctes borbonicus. The sequence goes on along the minus strand of LR736884.1, from coordinate 3,177,924 downwards.
GATAAACTGTACCTCATCACACGTTACCTATCTGTAGTAGATATAACCAGCTACATCTGATCTTTGATTGAAAGAAGTGCTATTGTTCGTTTAACCAACAATTTTCTTTAGTTCAAATATACTATATTGTTATAGATATTTATTTACTCACGTTTGAAGGTGTTTTCATTTGACATTTGATTACATTTAGTTCAATTTTATTACGAGACGAGGTAGTGTTGATGACCTCTTCCCTCCAATCTCCCCCAGACCAATTTTTGTGCATTATCTTACGCAAGTAGACAAAAAGTATTTTTGTTAAAAAAAAATCCAGTAAACAACTTTTTGTGCGAGAAGTGAAATTAATTAACGGAAAGTTTAATAATAGTTCTTCGTATCTAAATAGTGTCATTGTATCGCATATGGCCAAATATACCGCTATCTACATGTCTACGTTAAGTTAGAACCGTTTTCATAGTAACCAATCTAATTTACTGTACCCAACATTATGATACCTGAAAATTTGAACATCATCACCATGGAAGTGAAAGAGATTTCAATAACATCAAGAATGCTATTTGGTTTAATTCAGATAAACAGGATCTGACTACAAAAAAAATAAGCAATTTTCGACAACAACACTTATTTTTTAAATTCCATTATAGTTTCAATTTACAATTTAAAAACTTCACTGAGTAAATCTATTTCGACCTTCTAAAACAAAAATTATTATCCACGAAACAGGATTTGAAGAAAGAAATATTTAATTTTGAATGGGATGCAACTTCGAGTCGAAAATATCAAGAACAGATACCGAAGTACTTCAATTCTCTGAAGAACGTAGCTATATACAAAGTTTACCCTTTACACAAATAAACGAGAAAATTCAATTTAATTTTTTTTATTCAAAAAAATCAAAATATTTAATTATTTTAATTACTCTAGACTTTTTTACGACTATCAATCAACTATCAACTAAATCAACAAAATTATTTGTTTCAAACAACATGATATTTGTTTGCTCCTACTCAAAAGTTAATTTACTTGTCTCAACTAAATAGATCTTTTAGTGTAGTGTTGTATACTCGCTACTTCCTTTAGGTCCAGTTTTATCAACATTTTTCCTGGGTAATTGAATAAAACATATAGCAGAAGAATCTAAAAGAATCTGCAACGAAAGCATAGAAGATCCAATAATTAATTTATTAAGATTCACTTCAATCTACCATAATCTCGAACCGATCTCTTTATGACAAAATAGGAAGTAATTCAAAAATGAAGCCTAAATACAAGAGGACAATATTGGACAATCTTAACCAAATTCGGACAAGATAACAGGCAAAAAACTATAAAATTGTTACAAATGTAATGTAACCCGCAAATTATAAATGAAAAACTAGAGGATATTAAAAAAAAATAGAAAACTTCGAACTTTATCAAGTACATAGAAACGGAGTTAGAGAGTCAACCTATTTTACGGTTTTACCAAAAAATACTTATATGACCATGGTCTCTTAATATTTTAAACTAGTTCTTGAATGATTTATTTCTCAAACTGTTTAAAATCGATGTAAAAAATGCAGAAAATCGTATACAGTGCCTTCCGCCTTCTACTATTTTTTCCTAGAATAATAAATTACAATTACATTTTAGACCTGCTTTCCGCTTAGTTTTGTTAATGACTATTCAAGCTTTTCTGTGCCACTGCGCCGAAGGCAAGGCTAACGTTTTCTTTCTACAAAACATTCGCCCATGTGTATGTCATCATTTCGAACATATATAATGCAAAGCAAAACTTAGTTATTGTATGTAAGTAATTTTTATTTTTTTTAAGTAAGTTTTATGTGAAATCTTGACATCCACAACAGTCTCGGTATAAACAAGCACTTTAACCACACTACAGCGTAACATGATGTTTTAACATCAAATAATTATTATCAAGTTATTATTAGCGGAAGAATTATTTAACTATTAATTCAGCTTTACGAATTTAACACAATTCCGTAATGGATCTATTTCATTCATGTTTGTTTTTTCATTTTAATACAAGAATCTCGAAAACCATGAGATAGAAAAACTATAAAATGAGTCACTTTCGTTTAAAAGGGAACGCAAAAAACTAATTTCTTTTGTTCATAAATTGAAAGAATAAAATATATTGATATGTTGAATGGTGATCTACCGTCAATGGTTCTATTGAGCTGGTACTTTTCATGTTATAACCCAACTATGGAAACCATCACAACCTTTTAAGGTGATATGCAATTCGATATGATTACATGTTACACGTAATAAAGAAGTAATCACCGATTATTTGAATAGTTGGCTGTGACCCTGTAGTAAAACTTATTTTTTCGAAAACCACTTTCCCTACAGAAACAAAATAAACCATAAAGATTAGCTAGAAATGCTTTAATGCTCCTACGTTGTTATTTTTCCACATTACCAATTTTTTTTTTGTTATGACAAGTTCTTTTAAATTTATGAGTTTTTGGCAGACAATCTGTCTTTCTCAAACTTTCTGTGTTGATACTTTTAGGACGCCTTTAGCATGAATTATGCAAAATTATTGTATCAATTATGTAACTCGGATAACAATTGTAGCCAGATATACTCTAGCACTCCAGTGTCTTCGGTATATGATTTACTGACATTTTATATATAATGATTTGATATCCGGATGGTATCGTATTGCATAGTTTGAGCCCCAGTCTGTGGTGGTGGTGATTCGATGGAGAGCAACTCGCCGATTTCTGATAGAATAGTTGATTATAGTCGTTTTGCCAGAAATTAATCAAGTTTCAGTGTACATGTACTAGCGCATTAAGAATAAAAATGCATGACAACGTAAATATACAGTCCTTTCTAAAATATGTTCTGCAACTGTCATTATGTTGTAGTTTACCCAGTCATTTAACTGCTTTCTTGTGCAGAATGAAGATTTTGTACACTTCATTGGAAAACCCCAGGCGTAGCACACCATAATTTAAATAGGATTGGAAAGTAGCATAGTATGCCTTTCTTACCATCTCGTATTTGCTACACGTGTCAGTTTTCATGAAGCATCAAATCTAATGATAATTTGGGTTGTAGAGCATCAATGTGCGCTTGCCACTTTAGTGTCGATTCTTACACACAGAAAACCCACCGAGAAATCTTCAGTCTTTGTGGTCAGTATTAAAGGTTACATTTTGTCCTTGACAACTTTGAATCTATTTACTGTAAAACAGTTACACACCTCGATGAGAACATGCTTGGAGATTGAGGACAATTCCTGAGGATCGCATCATCAGCATATAAACACAAGTCAGGATTTTTCATATTGACAGGTAAGTCATTGATGTAAATTGTGAATGAAAGTGGCCCTAATATCGACCCTCGTGCCACTCCGTTTTTAATTTCTCTGGTTTCAGAGAGCATATTATTCCAATAAATCACCTGTCTCCTGTGGATTATAGAGGATTTCTGACAACATAATATTACAATTACAAATGAGGATCATTGGAGTAACAGGGGCAAAACCTTTGACAGGTCTAGCATATCTACGTTGGCGAAATTATTAACGAAATCCCCGGTATTGCCGATGAAACGGGGCATCCTTTTCTATATCCTTGTTGTTTGTTGATTAAATATCCTCTGTTTCCCAGGCAATTGGTAAGCCTGTTCGCTATCACTTGTTCGTAGAAGATATTTCAAACTTATTATCTTGTGTCAAAGTAGTTCATTCTGTAGATTTTATTCTATGTATGTAGTACAAGGTTCAAATATTTCCGATTATACAAAGGCAGCGTTTATTGCATTTCACTTTTTACCAAATTCACCGAGTATCTAAAATCTGTAAATCCATGAAAAACTGACGAATTGAAACAAACCTACGATGATTAATCAATTGCAATAAAGTTCGATGAAATAAGGGAATAACAAAAATAAAAACGAGAATAATAACGAGAACAAACAACGAAAATATGAAAAATGCAGTTACAGTAGCAATAAATAACAATAATTTACGCTTTGGAGATTTAACAATCTGGCAATTATTATAATTACATTGCCTAACAACAAGTGAATTGAATTAACCCGGTATCAGAGAAAACAGTTTGTCGCTCTTTTCTGGCCAATTTTGTATGTTGCAGCAAAAACACATTACCAAAACCATTATTGCTGCATATGGTACTCTTTCTTAAACTAAAGTATAGCCTGTGTGGCATCGTTGGATTCATTTTCTATTTGCCTAACCAAAAACCAAAAAATATACAGAATGTTTTATTTTAAAATAAGAAAGTTGACGTCACCGGAAATGTAATTGAACTACCAACAGCAGCGAAAGTTGGTTCACAAAAAACAAAAATTGATGTATTCTTTTATAAAAACGCTAACTTCGGTCATTCAAAAATTAGTATGCAGGAATACATTATGAGACGCCACACAACAACAAAAATTATTTACATAAACAATCAAAAAGTCTTTCGAATGATCAAACCCGTTTTACGAATTACGAAATAATGAGCAGTCGCGGATACAACAAAACGCTTAACACTTAGGACTAGATAACCCCAAAAAGATAAGATATCAATTTTGTGTATGGTATACTATAATTAACTCCTTGTTTCTGTCTTATTCCTTCTAGGAATGCCCTTCGCGAGAACATATTGGTTATATGTAGCAGTGGTTCATCCCAACTGGATGCGGCAGTTAAGTACCATAATAGTATTGAATCTTGATCTTATGCCCCTCCAGATACTTTTGAAAAGGGAATCCAGGGAAACTGTTTACGGATACTGGTATCTTGCAGTACAACTGCCACAGAACGCCATTCGGACAAAGATATTTGGTGACAAGATTCTGTCTATTCTCAATTAAGGCTGGCATCGACTGTCGCAGACCTCCAATTGAACGCACATGTAGTTGGGGCAAGCAAAAATAGTTGCTATCAATATATGTATGTGTCAGAATACTCTTCAGAGGATGTGTAAGACGCACATTGATAAAAATGTTCTCTGTCAGAGAGGCTGCACTGCCAACTCTCTAATGGAGAAGACTTCCTCCAGACTTGGATAGGAACAACAAGAGTAACTCCTGAGACAGAGCCAGGAACACTATAAAACTCGATAGGAAGTCTGTCAAGACTCTAACCACAATATTTGCCCTGCCATGCTGCCACTGTTCTGCCGTCTGCACGACCAGATTTCCTCTATTTGGTGAGGTTTTTATAACGCCTGACGGTCTGAGGAAAACTTCATTAAGCGAACTTCTGTAATTCGAATATGTCTACTCGATGAACTCTAAGATTAGAATGCCGGCCTAGAATAGACCTTGTTGGTTGAAATAGATTTTACGATGTCACTACTGCAAATTGTATTATTGTGTACCTTGTTTTTTAAAAAATTGAATTCCAACACATGTCGCTTTTTGACTTCTTCCATCGCGTATTATTTCAGTTTTGGATTTACCCTTATGATGTAATCTAAAGAATACAATGCATTGCAAAAATTCTGGATCTTCGCGCATGAACGAGAACGATTCGGTAATATTCTATGGACAAATAAAGCAGGAAATACTCCACAACAGCGTCTACTAAAGAATCAATTTTTGTTTTCAACTGTAAATATACATATTTTCTCTAAATTTAGTAGTAAAAGTAATAAACAATGCTAGTTCTTCAGTTTTCTTCAAATATCTAAAAATGCCTTTAATTTCATTGGACAAAATTCTAAGAAAAAAATACAAATTTACCATGACACAGTACAGTTCCTGATAATGCTCCTAAAAAACTTAGACGAGCATTAGTTATTTGCTCATTGATCAAAACAATTATTGCAATCACATATTAAACAACACGCTTTTTTGAAGACCTTACAGAAAATTTGGTCACCTTCCTAAGAAATTTTAACACATCACTAACCAACTTTCGTGATCTTACCTAAACTGCTGGATAAAAACAAATAAATAATCTGATAATCAAAATATTTACAGTCGGTAAACACATTTCATGATTTGAGCATTGAATAATATATATTTATTTACGAATGAATACATATACGCAGTAGTATATTCATCTATCTGTCAAGAAATGACTCATTAAAGTACTTCCGCGGACCCATTGCATATGTGTGTGTGGATAGGTTTCGCGAAAAGACAACAGGACAGTATGTAGCGTACGTAAAAAATTCTAACCACGCATTGCATCCGTTTTATACAAAAAGTTGCAACAAACGCGTAAAGAATTTAGTTGAATTGTATTTCGAAATAACTTGGCAGTTTTGATTCATCAGTCGTTAAATATTTTGTACATTATTATATCTATTACACGACATAGTAATAGTATTGCACTGCTATACTACTTTTCTTCAACCAAAGTTGACCTAAATTTTTATAACACAACCGCTCACAACTGCGAACTAAAGTGTTAACTGGTGACCCCTAAAGTGGAGGCAAAAAAGTGGGGTAAAGGAATGCTTGAAATACGGGTAACAGTAGAATAATGGAGAAGGTACACCCGCTTCGAGTCCGAGGTAGACCAGTACAGATGTACTTGTATAATTTATCCAAGTAAAAGGTATATACAGATTGAGAGTCGATCCTATGGTCGCATCTACCTTAATCGGATATATTCGGAGCAGAAGAGATGATATTCATCCATTACCCAAATGTGTATTGTATCACGGCTATTAATTGTCAGTTGAGTATAGTCCCCTCTACTGTTCCGAATATATCTGTATATTTACATATGCTTGATGTTAAAATTGATAATTTCTATTGTTGTCGAGTTTATTATTGTAGAGTGGCAGATGAGTGTAACGGCTGATAAAGCTGATGGCTCATCCGATTCTATAACTGAATTTTGGACCACATATTATCGTCTCTCGTGATGTCCAGTGAAATAATTCTATTTTGAGGGGCGTTTCAGCTTTTTTATTAGTAATTAGACCTTAACATGACCTTTATGCCGCCGCCGAATACAACTTCAAACGTCAGCGGTTCCTTTTTTCCACTACTCTTTTACTCTCTTTTAGGGATTTTTGTGACAAAAATTGATTTTGACCTTAAAATTACCTTGAATATCATCGACAAAGTCAAGTTCAAAGTCATAGTCTCATCCCTCTTTTTGAACCCTATTACTCAGAACATTTCCTTAATGAAAGGTTATTGGCGTTGTGGTAAATATTTTACTACCAAACACAATTATGCGAAGTGCAAACTGGGCAATTCTAATGGATAACACAGGTATATTTTACAATGTCTAAGAGGACGTTTAGTAGATTTATCTCTGTATTAGGATTTTCCTAGTTTAATATTGTGAATATGTTTAGAAATTCTATATAAATTATAGTATCATATGAAATACCTTTCATTTTTCGTCTTAAAAAAAATTGAAGTATCAGTCAGTTTTACCCACAAAAAAAAAAAAAAAAAACAGAAAATCTAAAAAATACATATATTGATTAAGATAAATAAAAGAATTAATATCAAAATCAATTTTATTTCAGTAACAGCTTGCTCATTATACGTATATATTGTCATAATTGCTTAAGTATTAAAAAGTGTATTTGTAGCGCCCGAATCAGAAAACTAATATCAAAAGGAAGAGGATTATTATCTGTAGTAACAATTAGTGCATTTAGAACATCGTATTTTGTACTGAAAGCCTTTATTAATGATGTATTTACAAAAAGAAAACTCCAGAAAGTAAAAAAAAAAATGATTATTAGTAGCAATACAATAAGGAGCTAGTATAGTAACGAAAAAACAACATAATATCAACAGGTATAAAATAAATAAATAAAATTCCAGAAAGCAAAACAAAACTGAGTGGTAGGTAGTACTATAATAATGAGGTAGTACAGTAACTTTCAATCGTCGTGGCATTCTGTTCACAAGATTAGAACACAGGTTTGGTGGCAATTGAGCCCACAAATGAGAAATAAGTTCCCGTAACGGGTCCCTATTCCGTATAACCCCTAGACCATCATTTTCATCCCAACGGCGAACAACTGCTGTCCATAAATTTTCGATGGACTTGAGGTCAGGTGATGTTGGTGGCCCAGCGATCTGTTAAATTTCTTAGCGTTCTTCAAATCACTTCTGCAGAGTTGCTGCCAGATGTATTGGCCTGGTGTCGTGAGCAAGCAACAAACTGCATATTCAAGAGAGAGGATATGATTATTTAAAATCTCTACATACATGTTCGCAGTGGGATGCGCGCATTAATCTAGACCTGTTCTAGACCCAGGTCTATGCGACGTCATCCATCGCCAATAGGCTAATTAAATTATTCCTTTCTTATGTCTAGGGCAAACATATTCCCTCTGAAACCACGAATTTGGCGGTCTCAATACAAATTTGCGTTCGTGTTTATTGGTACAAAACACTCTCTCGTTACAAAATACGACGTTTGCCCAGTTTCTGTGAAGATTTTGGATGGCAAATTTCAGACGAGTGGTCGTATGTCTCTTTGCAAAATCAGTTACGGACACTGGATGCCAGCATTTTTTGAACGCCGGGTTACGGTTTGTCGTGAACAAGCACTCTCTAATATTTTTGCTTTTGTATAAAATGGATGTTGGTTAGCCATTTGAACCAACAACTCATCCTCTGCTGGAGTGATTTTCAGCATCCTTGCAGACAATATTCACTTAAGGCTTGTATGTTTACAAGATTTCACAATTATTATGTATAACCCTTTTATGAATAATTACTTTATTCATCATAATGTCATTACAAGAAAATGAGATCTAAATAATACGTTCCTATATTTTACTTAATCTTTATGTTAATATTTATGTTTATCACAAAATAAAGAGGCCAATGAAAAAAGGTGTTCAACGGGTTGGTTCCTTTCTGAATTTATTCGATCGCCGTTTGTTTTCAGTGTTCAATTGATATCCAGTTATCAAATGGGAAAACATTGAGAATATTTGTAATCTATTCACAATTTTTTTTCATATTCTACTATGCTTTGATAAAAATAAATATTGGTAAATCGTATTTACGATTATGGGACGAATCTTTTAACGCATATAACTCTTTCATTTTTCTATAATAAGCCGCTTTGTGAAATATTCAAACATACACAATTCTATTTATATATTTCAATACGCTATCAATTCATTTGCGTTTTTCTTTCAACCCGTAAAATCTACCTGCATTTGATTATAGTCACCCAGTTTGCACCGCAAATATACGTACTAGTGAGAGGTCTCCGAAAGTGCTGACATTTGAGAAGGACATTGGTGTACATAGAATGTACTAGCTTCCGCTCAATTCCGACACTTATCAACTTCGCACTGCGATATGTATTACACATAGCACACAGCATACAAGGCCGAAAAATGCCGACATGTAACGAAGCAGCTATGTATCTCCCCAACCCGCAGTTAAACACCACTGGAAGGCAAGCGAGAATGTTGCGCTCTACTAATGAACAATAAACTTCTTAAGAAATTTACCTACTACCTTTACTACTCAAATACAGCCACGTAAATCCTCCAACATTTAAAATATTACTCTACATTAATTGGATTTGGTTTCAATGTAGCAAATGCAATGATGTCCTTTGTCATCAGAACTATGGAAAAGTATTCCAAATCAAAATTAAAATTTCTACTGAAATATTCTTGACAACCGGGCTTACAATAAATTACGATATGTAGTTACAAAGTACACTCTGAATTTACAGATTTCAGCTTTTTAATTTAATTTAAATAAAACAAAAATCCCTAACAAATTGTCATTTGGAACATGCATTGATGAAAAATTGATGTTTTAATTTTTTTATTAATACTGAGTTGTTATCTAAAATGACTTCTAATGTTTATAAATAGATATAAATATTTACTCTTTTTTTTATTAAGCTCATATGTAGGTAACAAATTTCGAGATATGTATATATATACAGTTTGAAAGTAAATATGTATTTATATTAATGAAGACTAATTAGGATTAATTAGTTAAGGTACTAAATATCTTAACTAATTGATCGTAATCTACTGCTTAACCTAAAATGATTAAAAATGGTCAACTAGGAATTTCTAGGGGGAATTTCGGATAAAGTCTAGGGACAGCGAAATTTTCCGCCCAGTAACGTTATGTGTAACTGTCAGCGACGAAGCAGGCATTATATGGGCCGTATGCTGTAAATTGATTTATCACAAAATAAACGTAGGTTACGAATAGGTGGTGCTGATCCCACCTCATTAAATACGTTTGCCTTTTTTTTCTTGCAGGTGGTTTTCTAAAATTATGGCTTCTATTCGATATGATAGCTCTAATTATGAAACTATTGTGATAAAATGATCTGAAAAGTGTGGTAGTGATTGTGTGCAATGTGAGATTTGGAAGGTAATGGAATACGTAGCCATCCACATTCTGATCAGGTCACGTGATAATAACGACGTTAATAATAACAATGTAGCAGATGACAGTCAAAATGAAAGTTATATTTTGTGCAGAAGAGCATTTTATGGCAAAAAACGCTTCAAGTGGTCTATTATAGTACGTTCCAGATTGAACGGAACTCCACAGCATAAAACAGTGAAGATTATTATAGGTTTAAAGAACCCAATGAAATGTTACAATTTGGCATTGTATTTTCACTAACGATATGCTCCGCGAAATACTCGCAAAAATATCAAATTAGCCAGAGGTGGAAAAAATTATGCTGATATCAATAAGATCTAGATATAGAATTGAAAGCTTTTCTTGGATTAATGTACTTTCCTGCAATAATTAGATCTAACAATGAAGATTGAACAGCGATAGAATAGATAGGCGAATACTGTACTGTTCAATATTTCTACCTTTTACTGCATTTAATGCATCATACGTACTTTTGCTTTTTTTCACAAAAGTCAAAACCCTAAAAAGGTAACCGATAGGTAAAAAGATGTTCTATAATATTGGCTTTAGAATGTCTAGCAGAATCTAAAAATGCAACGAAAAACATAGGTTTATATCTATAATATCAAAGTTGGCCATGACTTTTGATGTAACCGGAAGTGCGACATTGATAAAGTTATTTTTTTCTAGGTATATCACACCTAACTATGCTTAACCCCGAAGTAAAAATCGAGAAATCATTGCAAATTCAAGAAAATTAATGAACGGTTGTCGTGAATTATCTTATATATAGGAACTAATTTTTAGTAAAGTTATGTATTTTTTTATTACAACTATCAACACTTTTGACTTTTATGTTTGAAGATAAAAGTGAAATCTTCTCCAATGTTGTACACCACAAAACAGAAGCTTCAATCCTCCTTCTCTTTTTTAATTGACCCTCTGCGTAAGTTTCTCCCAAAATTCCGCTTTGACCTCTGTACCCGATGAGTAAACATGCAAATCCTTGGCCAAATTACAGGAAAACCGAAAAAACCGGCTCGGCGAAATCTATAAAGCATTGTATTCGATGTCGAAGTAGCACCCGAAGTTGTTCGTTTTTGTCGCTAAAACCGGAGCCTCTCCGTACATACACACACACGCAGAGGACAGAACACATGTAACATACCTTCTCCGAAATGAAAATTCCGTGAAATACACCGCCACTATGCACTCCCCACCATTGAAAAAAAAGAAACTCACATACAAAACTAATATACGTTTCGTACACGTACGGGCTAGACAGAGAACGCACACAACACATAACACTCGGTTAGCCCGAAGAGAAAACATGTTTCTACAGTTTCTCAGAATACCTAACGTGTTCCGTCACTCTCCGTTGCACCTACCCGTCGCTATTCCCGTCACACTCGTGACGATACCGCTTCGAACAGCCGTCGTGTACGGCCGGTAGTACGCAATTTCGCATTCGTTAAACGAACGCTGTTGGGTTCGGACGGAGCCGTAGGGATCGATTCTCGCTTAAGGATTTCCGAGTATAACCTCAAAAACGGAACGGCGCGTCAAAACCGATACAAACTCTTTAAGAACCGCCGGTTCAACCATTAAAATTGTGTTCAGTGTTGTCAAACGTGGATACCGTATTAGTGTTAATTCATAAATTCACATAAACGGATTTTATGTGTCGCTTGTGTGATTGATAGGCTCCAAACTACCATCGAATTTACACAAGGATACATATAATAGAATAATTTTGGTACAATAATACAGTGTACTTACGGTTATTTTTACCACGACTAGACCTCGATCCGAAGGAAAATGAGGGGATTTCAACACTTACTGCCAATATAATATCAAAGTAAGTTTATTTTCGTATATTTACACCGTTTACAATCGCGTGGAAAGCGAATTGTTGCCTAACTTCCTAACTGTGAAGTTCACCAATGAACAGACGCGAGGGTACTAATCTCAGACGTACGTTGCGAGTGTAACCTAACTGCAGTATACTCTTCGCTATCGCATAAAACTGGTATTTTTGATGAATGAAATTCGTTTTTACGCCGATGATGTAGAGCGAACATGTTCTACTTTATAAAAATAATCATATTAAACTCCCTAATTAGATTCTAATCGTTTTCAACGCTTAAACAATTGTAATTCGTTTGCATTATCTTATTATTTATAGAGAGTTGTATCCACACATTATTCCTCTTGAATGACCGAGTTGAATAACCTTGACTGAATCCTAGAGAAACTATTATCTTCCTTTTTCGAATGTGCATTGCCTCTATCTATATTTAATCGAAAATTACAACGCCGTATTAATTGATTTACATAAATAGAGAAATGTACGCTATAAATAAAACAATGAAGAGCGTGTAATACGCACATGCTACATACACAAATATAGCCAACTTTTACGAGTTACACTGCATGTATGTATGTACAATAATAATTATTGGTTCTAAGAATGCTTTCGTAAACTCTGTTCTGCGTAAAGTGCGATAAAAATATACCTTTGAGAGTCCTACCTTCTCAGGCGATTTTGCCTGAAACATACCTGTGAATACATGTGTAGAAATAAAGATACAATAGTAGCGATAAAGATAAATCAATTATTAGATATCACGTAGAAAGTATTAATTAATCACAATAGACACTAATAATAAGGCAAAATAAAAGAAGCACGATTTCGATTTAATTCCAAGAATGAAAATTGATTTATAAAGCTGCGGGGAATAAATGCAATACAGTACGTTCTCGATTTACGAAGTTAATCAACGGAACATATTGCTTCTTCTTGCTCTTTCAAATTTGCTCAGCAAACATATTATTACATCAATAAAATAAGATCGACGCGATTCGTAAAACTTTCATAACATTGTTTGTGCGAATGTCTACTTAAAGACTTTTACTGCTTAATTTTATTTGTAAATAATTTTACAAAAAAACATAACATCTCTTTGTTATATGCTACAGGTTCACAGATTAATGGATTCATTGGTAGCAATTCCTGATACTTGGATTTCCACTTCAGACAAGGCAAGAATTAACCACTTATTTCGCTTTCAAAAAAAAAACCTAACGCCTCTTTTTTACATATCTCTTGCTATTAAAATCCTGCAACAACTGCTGTGCTTATTTCTCTCAAACAACAACAATCGTATTACTACCAAAGCTTATTTATTTGATTAAATAAATCACATGTCAGAAAATTACATATTTGTAACTTTGGCAAAATATTTCCTCGAAATAAAAAAAACAGATTAGTTGTGATGTCATTGTGTTCATAAAAATTGTTTTTCCATTTGCACATGCAGCATACCTGTAAACTGATTAGTCAAGGTCATATTTACTATTACATAGTAGAAATGGAATTGAAGATACTCGCCACTGGTTCTATTTGAATAATTAGTTACAGCATTACAAAACCTCATTCGTCAAACCAAACCAGGATATTATTTAAATAATGCTATAAAAAGGCAATGAAACCATTAGTAAATACCTTACTTAGTCATTATTATATCGCTTTTTGCTTATATTGCTTCTGCTTTAAATAAGATAAAGAATGCTACTAAGAAATAATTTCATTTGATACGGTTAATAAAAATGTATTTACAATGCAATTAAACATTGATTTCGAATGACTGCATGACTTAACATCACATAACAGGCTCCTCCAATAAGCATAACGTTTTAAACCGAAAGATTATCATGCAAAGAAGCTTCCGCCAACTTTTTCCTATTAGGTATTCAAACCTGAATGCAATATTAAGAATGTACGAATATAAACGTATTTTCAGCATCATGGTTCCCTTCCTTTAAGCAAGAACATGCCGATTTTTAAGGTAGAAATTCAATTCAAAGAAAATGCCCAAATCTGCAAAAAAAAGTCTGAAATTGCAAAAAACATACGCATTTCTATGACGTAAAATCTCATTTTCTAGATGAAATAATGCTGTTCTTGAGGATTTTATAGCTATTACTACCTCTGAGCTTTTAAACAGTTTTATCACTTTTAGAGCGTTATGAATCTGCAAAGCGAAATGTCAAACGAAAAATAGGAAAATTTACTCTAAAATTGATTAATAAACCTGAACACAATAGGTTAGAGAAAACCGAAAGGGAAAAGGAAGAAAAGGGAACCCAGAAGGAAATGGAGGGATGATTTAAAGGAGAAACAAATAACAAATTACAGATTTAAAGCAAGAGGTATATATATATATACAGATACAGATACATATACACACACATACACGTATATCTTTATATTAAAACTCTATACAACTAAAAAACACATATACAGCGAAATCTGGAGGAATTATTATGGATAAATTATTAAGTGTTCTTTACTTAACTAAACAGATGTGTTAACCTTTCATCCTGGTGTATCTTCCAAGAAATGTTTCAAATTATATAAGCTTATAAATATTTAATATAAACCTGGAAATCATTAGTTATGCAAGGTATATCTACTTGGCTACGTGAAATATAAGGAGTTACCTTTCTTGCAAAGAAAACATTTGTTTCCATATAAAGTGTTAAAGAATCTAGAATTAAAAGTTTCTCCAATGGAAACCATAATAACTAAAACCAGCTAACCAAAATTGTAGTGCACGTGATTAATAATCTAAAATTCACCCGGTGTGCTTGAGAAGCGAACTGTAATACATCGATTTCCTATAAATCTGTTCTAAAGGTCAACAGTTCGTAATTAAAATTATGTAAGGTATGTTATACTAACGACTGACGTAACCCAAACAGGAAGATGTTCAGATAATGAGAAGGAACTCTGTGTGTAATTACAGAAACAAAGCAACAATACAATAGAATTACTGCTTTTAATTCCTTAAGTACGTTGTTAGTGTTTTACATGTGAAATATGTATCTATAGACTGTTATACACTTAGTAACGTCGCTGGTCAACATTTAATTCCGTTGTTTTATTGTTTAGAGGTACATGTTTTCTTTATTGTTTGTTTGGAATATTTTTTTCCTTCGTGTGTCTATTTTTGAATGCACTGGTTCCTTGAATTCTTGAATTCTGAAGGTACCGGGTTGCACTATTTTATCTCTACCTATTTGCGTATAGAAAGGGCACCCAACAAAACACATATTTGCATTATTTATATATCTCCTACTTCCAAGTATGCAAGACTATTTTATAGATTTAGTCACTCATTTTACTATAAAAAAGAGAACGTAAAAAATATAATCAGTAAGAAGTAGATGCAAAAGCACATATTGACTTAAACTTATCCACTACAATGCTTTTATCTAACTCGCTTACAGCAGGTAATAACTTGCCCTCCGAATTTTCTACAATAAAAATAATTTAGTAAGACGCGCTGGCAAATATTTAGTTTTTACCTTCCAAGTAAAGCCACCTATTAAGATATTGATATACATATTTTGGAGCTTTCTTTTCCTACTTTTGGTGTATCCTGTATAACGGGCAAACTGTGAACCTGTAGATTCTGATGCAGTTCCATATATTCTCTCCTTGCAGCATATTTATTTTCATTCTTCTTTACATAAGCAGAGGATAAATATAAAATTAATAATCAATAATATTAAAGGGAATTCTTGATAGTAGCGGATTAGTTATTTAAATTAATTAATTAATTAAAAAAGACTTCCATTTTTTTTTCTTTTTAGCAAGTAATATAGGTGATATTACTTGCTTTGCATAGTACACAATATGTTATTGTTAATTAATAATTTAAAATCAAATTTTTAACAAAAATGTAACTCACACAATTTGATAACTTTTAATAGTTCACTACAAAATACATTTTATTTTCATTGACCAAATTTAATTTTGCTTTTTGCTATTATTTAACCAATCTGAAGAAGACAATAAATTTCTTGCAGAAACGTAAAAGAAATTTGATATTTTATTTGAATAGCTAAGCCGCTACTACCAAGAATTCTCTTTATAAAAATTATTATACAACAGCTAATAAGTAATTATTTTATTTTGACGTATAAATGTAAAAATATATAGGGTATTCAATAAAAAAAAAGACAAAACATTTGGATAGTTATTAAATCCTTATTCGATAACGTAGTAACGAAAATAAGTAGTGATCAAGATGGGATGAATAACCCTGTACATGTTCTGACCCTTGTCCACAAATAAAGAATTCACGAAACAGGATATGGGTGGACTTTGCAAATTTCCCAAAAGGTGTGCTCACTCCTGGAATTGGTGGAAATTTTGATCTCTGTCAAACCAACACGCAAGAGGTAAAAATAACTAAACAACAAATCGGTAGTTAAATTTTGTTGTTATATAAGGCAGAAAACGCTCGCACTTCCAAAAGGGAATATACTCCACTTTATGTATTTAAGTACATTTTGCTTTGAAAATATATAAAACAATAATAAAAGGATATAAAACATATAATAACGTAATAGTGTAATGGTATTACACTATGTTTTATGTTTCAGTGATTTTAATAATAGTTTTTCACAGAACTAATTACTAATCTTCCAGATGTCTTAAGGCTATTTTCCAGATCTAATAAGCAATGGTATAATATGATATTCTGAGAGTACGAAATCAGGGTATTTCTTGGTAATTTGTCAATATAGAGATTGAGTCGAAAGGAACGGACCTAATTGCAAGAGTATATTTATACACATGAAAATGTAAAAAATACTCATATAATTTGAATTTATTTTCAAGTTGCAGCGTAATGACTAGCGTTCTTATAAATGCTCCAAATTTTCGCATTAATACGTTCTAACGTTGTACGGTTTACGTGGAAGTTGGTGCATGGTATTATTGATTGTCCCAAATTACTTTCTTCCTTAAATTTCCTAGTTCCTCGACCTTCTTCCCTTCCTCCCACTTCCTCCCTTCCCATACCTCGAACAAATTTGTTATCCTTTTGTCTCATTACTTCCGCGTAACCGATACAATAGGATGATGTATTTATCAGCAAAACTAATGATCTTTGAATTTATTTTTGCGGCAATATTTTTTCTTTTTATTGTACGTACCTTTTGTTTTGTAAATTATATAAAACTATTATTATTATTATACAATAATAATAGTTCTTATAGTAGTACAGATATATGCAAGATGCAAGCAATAGATTATATTGTATTAAGTTATTGTATATTACACTTAATCCTTTTAGGTCGACTATGCTTTCTAAAAAATGTATCGAGAAGTCTATCGAGTTATATTTGTCCTGATCAGATCTCAAAAAAGCTATTGGCCGGCCCCATTTTTCATTGTATTAACAGACCATTGCCTAACCGTATTAGATACGTTTGCTATGGATTGGCGCAACCCGGCAATATTGCACGTGAACAAATTGTGAGTGATCCTGGTTTATACACTTTGTCTGCAGTTACTACGTTTTACAAAATAATAAGTAATGTTTGTTATTATACATTGCGTATTCGTACTAATGAGACGTCCCACAATATTTTTCTCAAAATAAACATGAAAAAATTAAACCAAGGTCTTTTCAAGCTTCGTCTCATTCTCCACAAAAAAAAAATAAGGCCGTCTTTTTGATGACCAAAATCTTATAGCACATATATTCATATACCATTAGACGTGAAAGGATTAAGGCGGTAATATCTTCTTTATGGTAAGTGCCGGCTCAAGGTGACTACATGTACTGATCGGGATAGTATTTTGTCGCCCTTGTTTACACATTATTGAGGGCTCCTCTACTTAATCATTAATGCTATCTTAAACGAAGAATATGGCTTTTACATCCTAAGACGAAGAAAATAATACAAGGTGAGTCGGAAGGAACGGACCAAACTCCAGAAGTAAATTGCACATGTGAAAGTAATAATAAAAAACTAATGTGCTCTTATCTGATTTTCATTTGTTTTCAAGTTAGAGCGTAATTTAAAAACTTCAACTAGCGTCCCTGTAAATGGTTCAACTTTTCACTTGTTTTCGAGTTAATACATCATAAATAAAATAAAAATATTGACCCATAAAACAAGAATCATTGCAAGAGCCCTTCCCAGACGAAGTAAATTGAAAACAAATTAAATTTTCACACGCTTGGAGTTTGGTCCGTTCCACATTTAACATTGTCAATCTTTGATTCGCTGTCGTAAATCTGAGATTAAGAGGAAAAATCTTCGTACACATAAACGTACATGTGTCAACGTGTACTCGGTAACGGAAATATGTATGCCAAATCACATTATTACTGGATTAGTCAGAAACTTGGCCTACACATTGTCGTTACAGAATACGCGTTGAAGCTTGTATGTACATAAATTAAGACATTTACATGTGTGCTAGGGACCTTAACAGAGAAGTTTCCTGCATAATTTTCTTCTTGGCTAAAAGCCCCCACACACATCTGACGTCGACGTGTAAAGGCCATCTTGTTTACGATAATAATGTTGATATGGAGATTGTTACCAAATGTGGTAATTTATTTTTCCTTAATTTTGTGCAGTAATTTTATACCTTAACATTTTTTGTAACTCCTTCAGGTCTTTACCGTTCTGGGAAGTTAGAGAGGGGGAAAAAGTTTTACAATATCTGAATTTAATATGTTTAATTGCATTCAGCGATCATAATCATAATATATATATTTGTCTTAAACACTTCCCTGCAATTTAAATAACTAAAGTTTTAGGAATAAGAAATGTAATTACACATTTTATCACCCGGAATATCCAATTGCATTTCCACCCAATTATTGTAATCTATTTATTAATTAAGTAGTATCCCCTCTCTCTCTCTCTTAGGGCCTCGTTCCTACCATACTTGACCATTTAGAATATTGTTGCGATAAGCCGTACTGTAAGATAATAACAGCGCTTAAAATGCCCCGTGGTAAATCAATAGGTATTAGTAAACGATCCAGCGCATGAAGATGAAATAAATCGGTGAAAAAATAAATCTAACTGCGTCGACAATAAAATATACCATTCGCCGATATATACAAACAGGGGATTTGGAAGACTGTGAGCGTCCAGGTCCACCAGGAATAACCACCCCGGCAGATGATTGTTTACTACAATCAATAAATAAAAGAAATCCCAACGAGAAACAGCGAGTGAATTCAATCAGGGACATTTCTACGCCGGGGTAATCGATTGAAAAGGCTGCAGTGGACACGAGAATACCGGAACTGGACGGCAGAACAGTGGAAAAATGTTTTATGAACCAATGAGTCAATATTTAAAGTATTCGGTCAGTGCAGGAGGGTGTTTGTGAAACGGTCCACTAATGAAAGAATGCTTCCCCAGTGCATTGTACCAACAATAAAACACGATAACGGTTCAGTTAGTTTGTGGCTGCGAGCAATTGAAGAGAATTTCGCTTTTATGCAGGATAACGACCCAAAGCATATATGGCGTATACAGCCCGAATATGCACATGGTATCTGAATAAGCAAAAAGAAGCGAATATTTTACAAATTATGACATGTCCATCGCAGAGTCCCCGATCTCAACTCCATTGAACTACTTTGGGGTAAGCTCGATTGATTTCGCATTGTTGGCTCTACTTCCAAGGAACAACTCTGGAATATTCTCCAACAAGAATGAAACAACATCCCACGCGATATACTAAGAAAATTAATCGAAAGGATGCCGCCAGTTGTTCAAACAATTCTCTATGCAAAGAATAGATTTTTTTACGAGCAAAATATTTAAGAATTTCCTTAATAATTAATAATAAAAAATAATTTGATTTTGATAGTTATCCGTTGGAGTAATAAATTTGTTTGATATTAGTTTCCTTTAATTTTTTGATTTTTTCTTCTTCACTTCTATTACATGGCCAAACATAGTGTATATTATGCAAATACATAATATAGAAACTGCTATTCGAACTTAAGACGATGTTAAATCTAACGCCCTATTTCATACGTTCATTTGACAATACACTTCACGTTATTTTCCATTTTATATTTTCGTCGTAATTTCAGAAGATACATAAGCAGGCCGACAGATTTTAGACAAAAGTAAATTGAATTTATTCCAGTATGATGCTCTATGTTTTGTATGACTTTTCCTTTTTTAGTTAAAATAAATTTATTTTGTGCTTTTCTATATTTTTTAAAATTTTGTACAAGCATATAAATCAATTTCGAAAAGGATATGAAATGGAAATGTTTTTAAATTGCAGTTCATCTCGGAATACTTTATATAAATATATTCTTTAATTCAAGCAATACGTTTTTAAAATATCAATCAATCAATGTACTAAATTAGCGATAATGGAATGCTTGCCAATACTGCACGTGCGTAATTACTTACGTTTCTTCTATTGCGTATGTATGATTTTTACGTTTGCCTTTCATTTTATCACAATAACAATAACAACAACTAGCATACGATAAAGGCGGCGACGTCGTTGTTATCCAGTCGCGTTCTAAATCTACGAACTCGACTAGC
The DNA here is from genome assembly GCA_902654985.2 of Oryctes borbonicus. Classification (NCBI taxonomy): domain Eukaryota; kingdom Metazoa; phylum Arthropoda; class Insecta; order Coleoptera; family Scarabaeidae; genus Oryctes; species Oryctes borbonicus. The sequence goes on along the minus strand of LR736884.1, from coordinate 3,157,212 downwards.
CCGCCTACGGTACCCAAACAAGTAATTTAATTAAAAATAGCATGGACGCCGCGATGCCGAAATGAGTACGGAAGAAAACTGGAAAAAAAAGGAGAGTATCTAGCAACGTGCGTTTTTGCCGAAGCCTTTGCAAGTTCGAATTCCGCAAAGTCACTACGTCGCCCGATCAGTAATTCTACGAAAAATCGTTATTAGCGAAACCGCAAACTTAGAAATGTACTAATGAGCAAAAGTTACCGAACCAAAGGTAATAAGCCGCGTGGATATCGATCTAAATTCTAGGAAATTTTGAACGATCGAGATGTATACAGCGCGGGCAAAAAGAAAACGTTACTCTAGTATTTAGAGTATAGGCTTAATCTGCAATTTTGAAACTCCAAACAATGAAATCTTGCTGAGCCAAAGGGACAGAAATTACGAAATACAATACTACGAAATTACATTACTAAAATTGCGTGGTTGGATCTGATTTGTCGACAAATTTCCTTGCTTTTTACAATTCCATGCTAACCAACACATTAATGAAATTTTGGTTTTGACGTAGAAAAAGTAAAAATACTCTAAGATTGCAGCGATAGAATAGATAGGTTTGCTAATAGACGAGTCAATTTCACACTCAGGAAAAATTTGCCAAATGAAATTAAGTTGGATAAAACGAAATGTCACTAATATCTAATGCCACTTGTCAAACATCGTTGTTGATTCCCGGTATTACGATCTGGATATAATAATAACTACATCAATAACAATAACCGAGATTCTAGAGAGAAGATTGAATGTATCTTCCTGTCTCTTATTTAGATACCAATTACCAATACCAATTACCAATAAGATGGTCAGCAATATTGAATATGGTTCCCTGTTTGGTTTTATCTTAGACGTGTAGAATTGCTTACTTTTCAACCACCAAATCTTCCCGTCTTCTAAAATAAATCAAGATTACCAACGGCGGAATTTACCTCGTGATATTATTATTAACATGTGCTTTCTCTGACAATTTTTTTATAGAAATTTATCAATTGCAACATTGCTATTTTAAACAAGCTCCAACTATTGTTTCCAACAAATCAAACGGCCAACTAAAGAATATTCATGTATTGAAGTGTATTCACTTTTTCTTTATTATTGCCGTATTACGTTATCATATTATAATACACTGGCTATAAATGTATTTCTGAAGGTGAACTTAAGCGATTGTTTATCATTTGTTTGTACTGGTTTAGTTTATTTTCTAGCATTTACAAGAGCCAAATGTTGTAATCAATTAACCCCCTTCGAACTTATGCGTAGACTTAATGGTAATTATTCGACTGTATTGCAGTATTAGAACCTGTGGATTGCAAATCAAGGTATAGAACGCAGAGCAAGGCCAGATGTGCCCCGAAGGACCACTCCGCGAGAAGGTTTTCTTTTAAAGCGTTCGGTTTCATTTCGTAATATCATTACGGACAGTTTACGGATGAATAGTGCCCATGGGGTTCCGTAGCTACCGGCCTTTATTGCGATTACCTTTAACACCTAAGGATAAACGCAATAGACCAACCTTATTTACTTTTTTTTTGTTGAATTGTCTTTCATCTACATGTTTATAAGTATTTTAATACTAATAAACATTACTTTGGTGGTGCATTATTAATTGCAGCCGGTGTATCTTAACATATTACAAATAAAATATAGAAAAGTATAATTTCATTGGATATTATACTTAGCTATTACTGTAAGTAAACGTCTAGGCTGTCAATTTACAATTTGAATTTGTTGCTATATTTCGATCAGGTCAAATTCTCCGGTGTAATATGAACGTCGATGTACTGCAATCTTAACGTGAATGGACTACAAATTATTATTATACCATGGCCATAGTAGAAATATTACATTGTAAATTTATATCCAGATAAACGTAATTTTTACATGTTGCATGCAGATATAAAAATTATCGATATATTTCCATCTACACCCTAAGGCGTATTATTACATTCAATGGTAAATCTGAGCACAAAACTAACGGTGATATATATATGAATTGTCAGCAGACTATTTTTTTAAGTGCAAATTAAATAACACATAAGTATCGGCACCCTCCGCACCACACAAGTTTAATTTATTATATAGTAATATAATAAATAGTCCGGGACGGCCGTTTCGAGGACACGAATGGTCCTCGAATGTGTGTTGTTTACCATACTACGCCACAGTCCTTGCAATCATTATTGCAAATTAAATATTCATTTTAACAAAAGGTAAAAAAATTCTAATACTCGAGTAGAAGAAAATGCTCCTTTTTAGTGAACTTTAAATAAATTTATCTGACAAAATATTCGGTATTTCAGTATTTTAATATCGCAGCATACCCAACTTCATGAATCAAACGTTTCCTGCTTTAGGACTAGACCCAGCTAATTACCTATACATATCGCACAATGTCTAGTTTATCAACTTTTCAGTGTCGGATCGAACCCCGAGGTCGCAACTCTCAACTCTCCAAACTTGGCGAATACTTCGGCGATTGAACCACACACCTACAAGCGCAGGTGTGTAATTGATTTAAATCGTGAAAGATGTTGAAGAGATGTTGGAAAATGTAGAGTAGCTATTGTTATTTCGTTTGTTTGTTCTCTTCAACCACTTAATTATAAGAAAACAATATAATTTGTGGTAGTTTGATATAGAACGTTTTAATTATTATATTGTTTCACAAATTACTACAAATTGTCTGCGTCACGGATCCTGTTAGTAGTGGCATTTTGTACCATTGTAGAAGTTATTCTAACACATACTTTGGTTTGTTGTATTTACAAATTGTATTTTGTTTATTTTCATAGCAGTACTTACAACCAAGCACCTCTTCTGAAGATATGCGTTATATTAGTGCCTGAAAAGGTCTAAATCCTAAGCAGCGAAGTGATTAAATTTTTCAGCAGCAAGTATGTAAAACACATCCGTAAAGTTACAACACTAATCTGTTCCAGCTAGTTAAAATTATAGAGATAATGTGAAGTGCAAAGCAAATAGCAAGGCTCAATAAGTTATCGGTGTTACTCTACTAAACTTTAACGAAGAATTAGAATAATATGTTCTCAAAAAATTATTACTAAATTATTTGATAGCATTTGGCACCATTTCTTATTCTTACCAGTAGTATATTGTTTACCACAAGCTCAGCTTATTTATTTCATCATCTCTATTTCTCAATCCTGAACAGAAAACATAAATGCTTGAAAACTTCTCACAGAAGATGGACATTCCGTATTGACACGAGTAATATCTTTTATCGTTTGGAAACTTGCTCACCAATGTACTTTAATTTTTTCCATCCAGTCTTCACTATTTCCTAGTAATCCATTGCTCCTCTCTTCTCTCGAATCAGACATTCCATCGATTAATTCTCTCTAATGAAATTGTCGTCAGTCGTGAAAATACCCTAGTAATTCTTTAAAATGCCCGATGATTTGCTGGCAGATCATGCTAAACTTCGCTATTAAGCAGTAATTGTGCGAGAGATGTTTTGACATTTAAAATTCCGCGATCTGTTGTTCTGGGCGACAAATTAATTGAAATCTAACCTACGCAAGCAAATTCTAATGAAATTCGAAAATTAAGTCAGTAGCATACATCTTAACGGAAGATTTAGCAAGGGATTTTCTCAGAACACTTGCCGTGCGCGAATTACCCTGAGAATTAAATTACTACTGGCAGTTAATATCTTAAGCGGTATGATTAATTCTTCGAATGCACGATAAGTATTCAGCTTCTGTAGATCTTTGAAATATTACCTAGTATTTTACAATTTTAGCATTAAAATGTTAAAGGCAATTAATCAATTTGGTGCTTTTCCGAATATAGACTGTGTTCCTACAGTGATTTTCAAAAATTAAGAGGCTTTGCTCATTCTTTGTCCTAATGATAATAATAATATATTGATCACATACACATAGAAAAGGGATTACTGAAAGCAAGTAATAATTAGTTGGAGGAAGTAAATGGTTCTTTTATATATACGCAAGAGAATATGTTCTACAACCAAAAAAGTCGTGTCTTGAAAAAATTACTAATTTCAAGAAAGCGGTTGCTTGTCCTAAATAAGTGAGTAGCTTCAATCTAAAATATTGTTAGGTACTTTCATTCACACGTAAAGTTGCTTTTGGTAGACCGGGTCACACATGTATTTATATCTTATACCTAATGCATGCATCACGACCTTAGAAAAATTCTTGTTTGGTTTATGGTTGAACAATTTGAATTTAGTTTTTTCCGTTATAACTACTAATTTATTTTTACATCACCAAGAATGAAAATCATCGAATTCTCAGTAAATCAGTTTTTAATACATCGGAACTTCCATCGCAGACCACTATTGATGGCATTATCCGCATACAAAAATACACGTCCACAAGTAATGTAGTCAGGAAGGTCGTTGATGAAGAGTAAGAAAAGCAGTGGCCCCAGTACTGAACCCTGTGGCATACCTGTTGTTTGCAAATTTGCTAATATTCCCCCTGATATCACTTAGAGGACAAGAAAGAGTATACTACTAAATCAATTGCATTTGACATATCAAACAGAAGTATACCAGCTTTCAGTCTTCTATTTAACAGATTATTGATGCAATGCACAAATTCAGTACATACTGCTTCTGTAGAAAACCCTTGTCTGTACCCTAGATGATTACGAACTAGCTTGAGTACGCTCATCAATTGCTGACAAATACTCAAAGCCCTCTGGAGACATAGCATGCAGTAGTAGTATTTGGCATATGCGGTAGTTAAAGCAGCTACTAAATGGAAAATTAGAAGACCTCCAGACAGGTGGAAAAATATCCCAGGTCAGAAATGGGTCAAGCAATTTCATGCCTAAGTTCAGAACAGACACTGTAGGTAGGAAGAGTCTATCAGAAAGTCTATTAGAATAATGGGTAGGCCTGCTAACAGCACATTGTATTACTCCATGAACACATGAGCACCCTAAGCTTGGGAAAAGAAGCAGCATGCAGGATCTGCCAGGTACAGGAGAAGATTGTCGATACTCAAAAGCCAAAACTCGCAAGGAGGCTTACCTATAACGTTACTAATTCAGGAGAAAAACGCATTGTATAAATGGTCTAGCAACCGAAGAAGTACAGTAGATTTAAAAAGGACGCAGTGCGATAGGTAGGCCCGCCGTATTTTTAATTTTAGGCAAGAAAGAAATAGTTTTTCACCAAGATAGAAAAATTAAAGAATTCTCAACAAATAATGATGCTAAAGTTGTTGTATATGCCCATTTTATCAATCATCGCTGGGAATTATATTAAAAATTAAACATGATTTCAAACTGCGACGAAGGTGTATATTTTTACTTCGTTGACTTTTTAACTGATCGTCGCGTAAGTGTACACGAAAGATTCTCTGCATAGCAACGCTGTACTATGACAGATAATCGGATAATAAGTATGACCGTATAACTACAACAATAAATCATATTATGCCGCGAATTTCCCATTAAGAGAAATTTCAAATTCAAATACAATGTCGTTCGCACGCTGAATCGCAATTAGATCGAGATAGCTGCGGCTTAAGAGTCGTTGTATACATCTTCGATGTTAAGTAAACAGAGGAATGCCGAGCATTTTGAGTAGAAAACCCCGGGAATTCGTTTTTCGCTGCCTAGCGTGCAGCTTTTCCCTAGAAATTCGCTGGTCGAATCGCTCGTCTTTTTTTACGCAGCTGTACTACGTGGAACTGTATAACTGTCGTTGAAATGCTTTTTAAGAACTTCCAAGAAGGATTGGAATATCTATATCTACACATATTACTGCGTTATAATTAGTATAAACATTGAGCTATTTTTTTTTAATACATTTTCTAAATATATTTATAAATGTAATTGATTAAATAACTTTCTGCGATATACAATAGTATTTTTAAAAGTATATTAAATACTCTCGTGATACGAGGAATACCTTTTTAATTTTATCCAAAAACTATTTTTCAAAATATTCCCATGCGTTCCATCCAACCAAGTCTCGAAACATTTTTTTTTCACTCTGAAGGTGATATCTTCAGAACCTGGTTTTCGAAAGTTTGAACAATTTCTTGAGGCAATACAATCGCTTCCTACGCAAACAGATCCTTTTGGCGCCTAAATGTTCATGCAAAATCGACTGTGCTGCATTCTTCGATATGCCGAAAAATGCCCCTATCTTTCGGTAAATCACATGCCGACTCTCTTCTATCGCGTTGTCGATTTTTTGAAACAATAACTAATTTTGGTCGAAAATGGTCACGAAATTCATTACTGATGGAAGCACGACTACAACGAAATTCTTCAAACCAGTCTTTTCGGGCGATATCCGACTCGATACAAAATAATCTGATAATCTCTAATTGGTTTGCGTCGATCCTTTTCGATATGCCCATCTCGGCACAAACCGTAAAGGACAATTTTACTATGACTTGCTAGATATACATTGTAAACGTGTGTGCCGATTTGGGACGTCCAAAAAGGTGGGTCTGTTTGACCGAGCTGAGCTATACTTAATCTGTATACCTGCATTCTGTACCGAGTTAGATATTACCCATCTTTTCTGATGGTGTTTCATTACCAAAAGTTAAACAAAACGATTCTAGGTGTTAAGCCTTTACTAAAATTGTAAAAAACAGTGGCGTTGCTAAGGCGCCCGCAGACTCCGCAAGGCAGGGAATCCCCGAATATTCGGGGGTGCCCGTACTACAATTGCGCACTGTTAACAGAATTTACAAGGGGAAAAATTTTATGTATGTACATCTTCCTGTATTCAAGGTTACGGCAATATACCTACTTACGCTGTTTACATTTACGTTGTTTACTATTTTTAACCAACTTCAAAAAAGGAGGAATTTCTCAATTCGTCGCGTTTTTTTCGGGTATGTTACCTCGTACCTTCAATGTTTCTGATCCATTTCCAATGATCTCTTCTTATTTCAAAGGGAACAGCATCGGGTTAGTCTCATACCTTTTCTTGCATTATACAAGGTATAACAAAAAAGTGACATATCAAACTTATGTTTTGTAAAACAGAACGCATTGTGTACATATGTACCTAAACTCTACCATGAAAAACGGATCAATGTTTGTCATAGTTGCCTGTAACTAAGTCTTTTTTCAAATTTTTCAAGGAGCCTGAATGATATAATATTTTAATAATATTTTTTATTTCACGATCTTCCCATTTGTCACTAATTTCGCCTAAAATATAAACATCTTACCATATATGTATTCTCTCTTTAAAACGACCCAAGATCCGCTACAATTTCTATGTAGGTATTATGTGTTTTAGACGGACCCCCTAAAAATTTCGCGGGGGCGCCTAATTTTTTATCTACGCCAATGGTAAAAAACATTCAACAAATATCTTCATGTGAAATTTGTTTTTTTTTTTCACAAAATTGCTTTTCTTGAATGCTCAATGCAAACAAACTGCTTCAACAATAACAAATGTTAAATTTTAGGCAAATAGTAATGTTAAATCTCAATAACGCCATCTAGTAATCGTAAAACTTATAAAATATGGCTTTAAAATCCTACTAATGAACAATCCATAAATTATTAATAACTCATCTGCACGAAGATTAATAACATATCGACACGGATGGTGGTAATTCCGATTAGTCAAGACTAGCTTAGTGACGCAGGTTTCTTTTTTTTTTTTATTTGCACTTAATAAAATTACCTACAGGTTCTGAGGAAAGTGTAGAATTTAAAATTGTTGTTTGAATTTATTGATTAGAAGTTCCTTTTGTAATGCAATAATCTTCAATAACGTTGATAAACAGTAATATTGATTGGAAAACTCGTGCAACTTAATCGCTTCTTATAAATCCCCTCGATTTTGTGTGACGTAAGAAAAATTTTAAAATAAATTTCGTTGAAGCGGTTCTAAGAATTCGGAAGCTAGTTCATACTGAAATTGCGAGCGATTTCGTAACAAGCAACAAGTGTAGACTATACATCATAATTGTAAAGTTACAAAATAAAATTTTTCAATTAATAGCGTTCCTAGATAGCATTGCAAGTTATTCTAAAAAATTATCACACCTTATGCGTTGCTACTCAATTAAAATTGAAATAAATTCTGATATATTCGTTGCAATTATTTTAGTTAGTTTAGTTACTAGTACTATCCGATAGAAGTTTTTTTTTATCTTCTTTTCATAACAAATTCAAAGGTAAATACCATAACTAGTTTCAATTAAAAGAAACACAGTTATCAAAAAAGAGAACAAAGAAGAGACGTTAATAGCAAGAATACAGAAGAAAAACATGTAGCACGCAGAATTTAATGGGCATCACGAAAAAAGAACAATACCGGTCAGTGATTCGACTTAATTTTTTAGATGGGAAAATGTATGCAGAAATCAAAGATAAATGGGATGCAGTTTACAAAGACCATGCATCTTCGATAACTACCATCAAATACTAGTTTAATGAATTTAAGCGTGGCAGAACACACTCTGATGAGAAGCAGTCAGATCATCCCGTTGAGGTAACTACCGATATAACCAATAAAGTTTATCATATCGTGTTAGCAGCCCTGAGTGAAGATTACAGAGATTGTTATATGGTAGACATCTCAATTGAACGCGTCGAAAACGTCATGCCAAACAGTATTAACACTAGAAACGACTAAGATGCAATATCCGAATGCATGACTCGTGTTTAACACAAACATTGGATTTCCACAGTGGACGCAGAAGGAATACGAGGCGCTATTTAAAAAATTAAGTGTCTGGTGTTTAAATTTTACACTCTGTATATTTTGAAGGCGTTTTAAATATCTCGAAATCTATTAGTAATAAACATAAAACCCGTATTATAGTGGTTCATTTTTATTGAGGGATAAAAACGTACATAATACTATACAGGACGTTCCATTTAAAATAATATATAAAATAATAGAATATGATTCCTTCGTATACATTGCACTAGACAGCAAAAACTCGTATCTGACTTTCTAATTAATATAAAATAATAATTCTAATTATTTTTTATTTCTACGCCTCTACGTTAAAAACACTGATGTGTTAAAATGCAATTTTTCGATCAACGAAGACATCTTCCTATTATTATTAAATAAATATTTCTAAAAAGATGCATTATCTTGGGCTACGAATTTAGTTTGATGTGCAGGTACTCTGGTGGAAAGCTTCCGCACTGTTACACTTACACCAACCGATTTTCCATGTAACCTTGACCGATTCTCGACATTTTATTTTAATGATTAATTAGATGGTATTTATCTTAACATAAAGCTCTGCGACGGATTATTGCTTGTTATTAAAGTGGAACTCCGGTTTCCAGTTCCACTACTATTTAAATTTGTTTGTCATTGATGCGAATAAAATTCCCGCGAGAAAGAGGCAAAAAAGTTAATTAATTTAATTATTACTTAACGATCATTATGTTTTCTACTGAAAAAAAAATCGCTTCTGCAAAGAACCACAAACAAAAACATTCGCTTTCCTTGTTCAGATTCCTACTGTCATCACAGTTTATAGGAATTTATCATTGGCAGTGGAAATTATTTTAATTGTTGTTTTATAGACTTGAATGCAAAAAATCTTGGAATTCTTGGAAATGTGATTGTACGTAAGAACAGGCAAATTATCCACGCCAGAAGGTCATGTACGGTTTAAGTCTTAAAATTTATGGCGGTCAGGCGTCGGAGTATCTGCATGCTAAATAATTTAGTATGCATTTGTAGTTCTAGGATGGCAAGAATTTACAAACAAGAAGAAAGTGCGAATTAATGTAAACAAGCTCTAAAATAGAACGAAAACTAAATAGATTTAGTTATTTACATATGTATATATGTAACTACATGTGGCACATATGTTAAAATGGTGTATTACACAAACGCAGACTTACAACCTAGCCTATAATTAGACCACATCTACTTTCGATAACGAATCAAACATCCTTTTCGAAATAACGCGTTACGATAGCGATATGTGAGAAAAACAATGGACATCTTTAACCTTCTGTGCTTTTTTTTATTTTAAAACTAACTAACCTACTCACCAGCGATTACATTTTATATCATTTCCTAACCTTTCTGGGTGTATTTGAGCAATATGTCAATGAGTACTGAAAAGTCGAAGCTTGACCTTTCGATAACCTTACGCAATACATACATTTTGATTATTACAAATTAATTAATATTAGTGATAATGTTTCTAATTCAACACGTTCAAGACAGAAGTATATAATGAAATGTAACTCAGTGATCTCATTTTGGCTGAAGAAGGAATACAAAAAATCGACCATAGGGACCTTAAGAAAGGTTATTTTGCAATAAAGAATGTAATTATGATTAAACAATATCTTTTGCTTAACATCCTGGAAATTTACCGCCAGTCTTAAATAATGTTACACATTTATGCTTCTCTCTGAAGTTATGTACTTTGGCTTACGTTTCAAGATTGACAAGTGAAGCTAAGGCAGTATGTTTTTCCATTTCACCCAGAAAATGTTCTCAAACAAAAGTAGTGGGTGAAGTTTAATCAGTTCTGCCAGACGTTCCATTATATATAAACTACAACTTTTTTGAGCACTCTCTTCTAAAATTTGAATATTGTCTAGAATTTTTGCTTTTTGATTCACGAAAATCTATATATTCTAAACAGCAAATAGCAAGTGTACTTTAATACTGTAGGTAATCGTAATTAATTCTCCACCACTCGATTTAATATCTAATTTCTTTTTATAGTCGAATGAGTAAAATTATTGCTGAGAGCTTTTTCAGAAATATATATTCAACACTATCAAATGAAATTTGAATTTTTATTGAGGATAATAATACAGAGAAGTAGTGATAGTACGTAATACATATATTTTGGTTAAAAATACAAAATAACGAAAAACATGAATTTCAGAGTACAAAAATAAAAAATTAAAACGTTACATAAGCTTGTAGCACAGCCAAGCTGTCCAAGTCACAATTATACGTATATACGAGGGATACTTTTTAAATAAGGTGCGTTTTTGAATAAGAAGAAAAGTACTGTAAATATCATTAAAATATATCTATTTCCATATCCTACATACTTTCATCTACTTTTCTACACAATTTCCATTTTTATTCAAATAATTCGTTATTCCGTTCAACAAGTTTTTGAATACCGATGTCAAAGAAATCTGCAGCCTGTGAAGGAGCCCAATCCCTAACTGCAGTTTTCACTTCTTTGTTATCGTCGAACTTCAGATCAGCGAACTCCTTTAAGTACCGTGAACATAAAATCCACTAACATTGGCCAGGGCATGGTTCATGATGTACATTATCCTAGCCGTCCTTGAACATTCTCACCCACTTTCGAATTTTACTCACTAATAGCATTATTACCGCAAACTTCACAAATCTGACGGTGAATTTCCGCTGGCTTAGAGAAAAACGAAGCAGTGTGACTCATTTTCTCGTTGTAGGTATGTCAAATCAAAGATAAGTTTTAGCCAATTTCCTATTTCTGAATTGTTATTTTTATAATGTTCACTTAATCCAAGAAATTGAATTTTCCTATACCATGCTAGGTGCAGATGAAATCTACAGCCCTCTGATTTTTAGTCTAAACCAAATATGAATTATTGCTCTATGTATTGCTTTTTCAAAATCCACATAGATCTCGCTAGCTTCGAAAAATATGCCGAATGACTCAAAAATGTTAAATTTCAACAATGAAAACGGTGTTTTATATATTCTCCAACTTTTGTTTGGCAGCAAGCAATACAGTAGTGGAATGTAATATCAATTTTGGAGCGCGTGGATGGTAAACAATTCTAGAAAATATTTCGTACATATGTGATATTAGTTTTAGGCAAAGCATAAATATTGGTCTCACATGTAAATTTGATAATAAATGCTTTACGGTATTAATAAGCAAAGGGTTTTCATTTTAGACGAATGTAGAGCTACAACTTCGTGTATTTCGTTTATATCTGCTAAGAAATATTTTTCCGACGACAGTTATCGTACATAAATTAATATATTATTAAATATACTTTAAATAATATTAGAGGGTGACTCGACCTGCACCGACATCCAAATCCTTTTATTACCTCAATTCTGTTAGTGGTGAAAATACCTGCTAGATTATGAAATTACCTTATCTATGCAGGTAAAGTAGTATTAGTAGAGTTTAATTACTTATTTGTTTTAACAATGTTATAATATTTTAACACAACAACTTCAAGAAGTATTGGAAACATCTATAAGTAAACCACATACACTAAGCCTGTTATTGTTACATTTACCCCATTGTGTTTCCTTAAAAAAAAGGGTACCTAGTTGTACCAAGCCATCAGTAGAACACTGCTGTATACGCAGCATCGTATATGCAATTCTCTTCTTTTACTAAAAACCTGGGTAGGTATATAAATCAGGTAAGTTTATAAGCACTGTTGAAATGCAACTTGTAAGGTAAATTTATAAAGCTGATATTTAAACTATATCAGCTTTATAAGCAAATTTGTTAGTTGTATGTATTATTGAAACCTGGAATCCGCCATGTGTATTTGTGTTTTGATAGATAAATATCAATTGTCAAAATATTTGAATTCGGCCGATATTCTAAACCTTTACTTAAACTTCATTACAAAATTATTTCTCTCAGCAAATATCAGAAGTATTGTTTTTTTTATTTTTTTTTTATATTTACGAAGAAAATGTATAGTTTTTAAGTGAAATTGAATTGAAATGAACATACGTTGAAATGATTATATCATTCATAGTGCTGAAAGTAAGAAATAAAACAATGGAACAAGTTTTGAAGAAATAAAAGTACTAACATAGGACCGGACGCAACCATCAAAAATATATGGGAAAGCATATAATAAGCGAGTATTCGTAATATGAAGTTGCATGTATTGTATAGCAATAACTGTATTTTAACTAAAAAAAACACTACTAGCCTTAGCACCGAGATTAACGGTTCAAAATATCCTTTGAGTTTGTTTTTTCGAAACCTACTAATTCAATATTCTCTCTGCACAATTTTCGGGTGCTTAAATACTTCACTGTCTTAATAACAGAAGCGTTACGTTCACTTCTCCGTGCACGACTTCCTTCCATATTAAATACGGTGTTGTAACACGGATGTACGACGCGATCGCAGTGGGCCAGGTGTAAGCGGCATGACGTCAACGGCCTCAAAACTCTCGAGTAGCAACGATGGCAATTGTTCACGAGACTCGCTGGAGTCCGTTGGCCCCATCCCAACAACAAAACACGGCACGGCACGCGGGTGACTCCGTACAGTAACTCCTCAATACCATGCCTCGTTTCGAAAATGAAAATAACCCAAGGAGATGCTGCGTTGTTGGTAATGACGATAAGGACGAAGACAGACGGTGGACAAGTAAACCGGCAAAAAGAGAAAAACGAACGAGCGAAGAATAAGAAGAACTTATCATCATCAGACTGGGGACCTTCAAAAAACATCTCGTTGAATCGATTCGTGGAGAACGGAGTCTTTTCTCGAAAGCGGATGGCTTTATTCTCGGAAATATTTGTTAGTACCATGGAACGCGGATGAATAAGGAACGTGGAGAAGCAATCACGAAGAGATGTAATATACATGGTTGTCCGTACGTTTAATCAAACCTGGCCAAAAATATTAACTATATGTATTGAGCATAGAGAAAGGAATTCTGTTGCCGTAAAATATATTAAAATGATGTCATTGTGAGAAGAATGAAAAACGTTTTTAAAATAAGCTGCATTACTGTTGACAAGATGCATCCAAATTGCCATTACAGCGTCACAGAAAAACCATTGCGCAATAGTCGTGTGCTACCGCTCTCATATGGTTTGTTTCCTATAAAATAAATAATTATAATTGCCAAAATCATGTGGTATACTGTTGTAAACAAGAGGGAGAACAAGTAGGCCATAATAGGCTGGTTATACTGCAGAACTTAGTAGGCCTTCAACTGCTTTGACATAGGTTAGGACGTTATCCAAAGAAATTGCCCTAACAGTGACAAAGCATAATCGCTCGTCACCCGGCGTGGTCCTTCTAATTGATGCCAATATAAGACACTTTTTCGTCTTCAGATTCGGAGCTGTTGCATGACTGGTCTTCAATTAGCACCATTACGAAGAGTTGCTTCTTTAGCCTGTAATATCCAGTCAAAGACGCCCAAGCGACGGTCGCTTCTGAACTGTCTCAAGTTAAAATAACTACCCTCACGGCAAGTATTAATTTCATCCCATACCTTTAAGAAGTTTTCATGGATTCTGTACTGTAATGCTCGAACTTTTCCTAGCTAGTTTATGCGTTTCTTCACTGCCAGAATTTACAATGTGACCTTTCAGCCATGTTACATTGATGTTTATTTCTGAGACTAAGGATGGCATGCAGCAAGGCAATGTTTAAAAAGATGTTTACAATAGTTAATAAATAATGTTCTGGAGTGCCTGAGACACAGTTCAGATCTCGATTACGTTTGTCTGTCCAAAATTTCTAAAATCAAATGGTGCAGTAAATTTACCGTGACTTACCAACTAATTTGTTTTGTACGTGTGACCCAGCAAGTGACAAAGACAGTCTTTAGAAATCTTCTGAAGAAGCTGACAAGATAGTCAGCGAAACGTCAAGTTAAAAATCAACTACACGACATCACCCGAAAGACATTTCTACAATGGATTACGGTCGTGAAAGCCTACACTCAGCTTTAAGCTTTTTTCTTAATTCTACCACCAATTGGGATAAATGACCTGTTATGTCGTTATCTGCATATTTGTTTGTATTATATCCATACACTTTTACAACATACCACGCTGGTATAAGCGATGAACTAGCAGATAAAATTCGTTGAAAATCTATTATGGTTTTTATCATAGCGCCTAGACGTACAACACAATGTTACAATTTTCATTGTATTAATACGAAGATAAGAATTTTATCTATATTTGTATTATGCTTCCAGCAAAGTTTTTTTATTGCTGTCGACTTTGGGATCATTTTACGTGAAATAATACATTTACGTCGCTACCGACGTTTTTAGAATCATAACCAGGATTGTATTTTACCTCTCCAAAGAAATCTCAGATTGTTTTGATTGAAAGCATTCACCAGGCGATATCTATAATTAATACACGAAGCTCATACATAACAAAGTATGTACAGCAAATAATCCGTGACTCATTGTATAAGTTTAGACTTTCGGTCCCAAAAAAGGACCTACAACAGAATCACTCTATATTTTTTCTGTGCAAAATTATTCTGTCAGTTTCCCATATTAATCACACATTAGAATGAACTTCGCGCAAATTTAACCACAATATGACAGCAATTATCTAAAGACTAAGAATATTTTCTTCCTATTCGAGGAAATGTTCGAAGAATTAATAATAAGTGTCTTATATTTTTAATCAGTTTCAAATGTTGGTCCGTGTTTTTATCTATAACAATGACCAACATTTTTGGACGGTATTGTACGCTTAGCCTCCAGTTGACGGAATCTTACAGAGAAATTTACTTTTCAGTTAGGTGCCTTATACGATCTTGGTTTCTCTATACACACAAGGTGAATAATAAGAAGGATTCATAAAACTAGCTACTCATATCCATCGGCCGAAGCGTTTATTATTATTGACCATTACGTGCGTACGTACTAGTAGAAAAAAGCCAAATTCAAGATAGTTTGGTTTCTTCACGATATTCACGTCGTTAGTTGAAAATTATTTCGAAATATGTATGAAGTAAACCTGTTTTCTTTATGTAATTGTTATTTCATGTAGTTTTTATTGAATTAAAAATTATTAATGCAAGTAATAGAAATTGTACAAGGGAACTGTATAACATTAATAGCGTGTACTGGGTTGGAAAATCCTGGTCTGTGGCGGTTAAAATAGTTAACTAACGTTTTAAGCTCAAAATTTCATGAATAGTTTAAAAGCATCAACTTCGATATCTTTTGATGTTTACTGTTTGTTGTCATGGTAACCAAACAATTTTAACACCAAAAACAAATTGGATGCAATATACAAGTGCAGAACTGTAAATGTCCCGTTAACTTTCGATTTTAGACATTTGGTAAAATTTGACGTTCGCACCCTGAACACTATACGTTTCGGAGCCATGACCAAATAGAAACAACTATGGAAATATACGCTAGAATGTATTTGCATTTCGAATATTTTGAAGGGAACAAATCTATTTACATTTAAGCGATTGAGGACAAAATTATTATATTATATTGGCTTATATCTACATGGAAAATCCAAGAAAAAAAAAAACAGGGCGTTTCATCTCAACAAAATAACAAAGTAGGCGATTCGCTTATGTATCGATCAAATTTACATATTACACAAAATTAAGTTTAAAACCTATGTAGATTTGCTAAGTTCGTATTTAATCTAATATTCGTCAACAATAAGGAAAGAATACTCATACATACGAAATTATATATTTTTACAGTTTATCATATTTATAAATTAGGAATTCCCCGCTACACACGTCTAATATCTATGACCTAATACTAAAACCAATGTTACTTCCGGTTAGTAGTTCAAAGTTGAAATTGTCATCATAAACGATAGCCAGGTAAACCCACTTCCTGCCAACGCAACGGTTACATTCTAAATGACGTAATATATATGTAAAACTGCTTAATTGTGAACTTGAATCGTTTTTTACAATATTTTATTGAAATAACATATATCGATTTTTTATTTCTTATATCATTCCAGGAGGATTTTGTTTTAAACCAATTGTGTCCAATATAACAGCAAGATATAGTAAAATAAATAAAAGACACACATTAAAATAATTAATCACAATAGTACCTCAATATCCGTAAGCGTAACAACTGTACGTTGATAGAATGCTTTAGTACTGTAAAAGTATATATCTAAGTCTAAATGTACACTCCTATCGTGACAATAATTTCAAATTTATTAGACAAATGATTATACTGGGTGTTAACGGTAAGGTGCAAACATACGGACTTAACATGTAATTTACCTTTACGCGATTTCTTGCGTAAAGCTTCTCTGTTTTATTTTCTTTGCAATTTTAATGAGAAATTTAATTTTTTATTAATTAGTAGCAGCAGCAGTGATTTTTTTTCGGTTTCTCATCAATTATTTATCAACGTCAACCACGAACCTAACTTATTAGCCAATTTCTAACATATCAACAAAATCAAAACGTGTTAACAAATTGCAGATTTCAACTAATGTAATGTGAAAGAAATAAATGAACACTAATAATAATAATAATAATAATAACAATAATGAAACTAGAGGGAAAGTACACGACCCTCTAACGTTGATAAGTAAAATAACAACATTTTGAAAAATCAGGTATGAGGTCTGTTTCGGGATGGTTTTATTAAAACTCAATTTTTCTAATATTCAATATTTTGTTCATTTATTGTGAACTTCATCAGGAGTTACTATTTCCGACTCTTCCACCAAGTCCATTGTCTGTCAGTAATTAAATTACATTCTTGGATTATTGCTTCCCTTAAGGAATCTAAATTCACAGTCAGTTCGGAAGATGCCATCACAAAAGGAGTTGAGTTCAGAGATCTTGCAGGTCAATTTATTTCCCCACCTGGACCAATTCACTGATTAGAAAAGACAATGTCCATATATTCCCTTACATTAACCCAAATATCCTGATCAGGACGAGGTGCATCTTCCAAGGCATGACCAACATTATTCCAATTTTTTAGGGATATTGGATATTTGTAGAAACATGTAACTGGAAATTTTCTTTGGCCCATGCACGAGTATTTTAAACAATTGGTTCATTATTTAAAGCAAAAATAATGAAATGAGGTGCCGATCACGATTTGGTTTCTCTTGCATAGTTCCACAAAAAGTATACTTGGATTAAAATCGAGGAAGAAGTTCTTGATGGGTGTGGTAATTATAACCATGTTTTTTTAATTATGAAAACTGTCGAATAGTGCAAAAAACACTCGGACACAATATGTTTTATGCTATACAAAGAAGTTTGATTTATTCTAGCTAGTACTATTTCTTCATTCACTTCGTTATGACGTCATCCATTATTATCATTATTGCATCCATTGCCTTTGTTCGCAGCTACACTAGCTGTACTCTCAAATTTATTAACAAGTTTCGAAATTGTTCATACTAGGAATTGGTTTGTTTTCATATTTTACGGAAAATAAATCTCACTCATTTGTAACTATTACCATCATCATTTTACAATAATAGGCACCTTCTTCATTCCTGTAAACATCCATTATTAATATTTGACAAAATAACTAAACATTTTTTATACAACTATACCTTCTACAGTGTTTGTTACATAGATAAGTCCGATCCTCATTAGTTAGAAAGTTTTAATGAATAGTTTACTGCGGCTTGTATGTGTAAGAAGAATGCGCTGATCTATAAAGCAATCGCTGCATAAATCCGTGAATAGCAAATTGTTGATAACAATTTAGGCTCGTTTTTTGCGAAAGTAATATAGATAATAAGTTACGCTTACACCCAAAGGAAAGTAACATATGCGAGTCTTAAAGTTTCAACAGTACACATCCATTCTAGGGTCATATCCGTTATCGAAAGTAATACTCCATCACTTACAACTATGTTAATCTCACATAGTAGAAATGCATAGACATATTTGCAATAAAGAATCAAAACGCAACATTATTCCAGTTCTAATTTTCCAGATACATACGTATATTGCACATGTGTTCCATCATTTAATAAAGAATATGCTTCTGTAAGGAATTGACTTACAGTATAAATCGGCTGATCTTTCCGGGAACTCGTTTTTACTCGCCATTCGCTGAGATATTTCGTAAATTATTATACTTACACCTTAAACCCGTTGGTAACGATCCAAGTATGTACACATTATTTTGTTGAGTTTTTCAAGGACAGAAAATTGCAATTACTTGGGCAATAATTAATACAAAATTATTTAAAATCTGTATTTTTCTTGGAAAATGCTGCTCGTTGATCGAGACAGACAATGTTTTATATTTGTGGACAAATTATTGGGTTAGGTAAAGTATTCATTAGAACGTTCCAAATAATTTGTTCCTGCTTTTATATATGTATTTAAATACTAAATTACGGAGGTAGAATATGATTTCAATTTCAATTCAGTAGCCAGGCATGTGACAGTTTTATTAGCTAATACTGCAGTGGTCATTAGAGAGGGCCACTTTTGTCTGCACGCCATGGCAGTACTAAGTTCCATATAAGCATACATAATATAATACTATATTACTCATGAGAGTTTAACGCATATACCGAGAAAGAATAATGTTTATTTATTTAATTATAAATATTGTCTTTAACCCACTTACCTTATCTACATAGCACAAATAGAATAAGATCGCTGAAAAGTTTGCAGCATTAGGTTTGTTTCCAGATTTGTCTCGCTGAACTGCGTTCGTCGTTATGAAAAATGTTCTTATATTTTGAGTTCGACGTTCGACAGATAATGGATCCAGATGCACCATCTTAATTAAATCTTATTAATCTAATAAAATCAGAGTCTTTGTTTATAACTTTCTCGTATTTTTCCACAACACACATACTCTTTATATCACTTCTAGCACATAGTTCACAATTTGCACTGACTCCACAAGTAACGACGCAGTATTTTGAAATTTTTCCGGCATAATTGTCGTAAATACTTATTAAATCTATTTCAACGGAAATGTCTTGAAATCTTCATTGGTTTTCCGTAATAGTTGCAGCTTCGTCGGATTTGAATTGTAAAACCATAAATTTTGTTTGTTCGAAAAATTGTGAATAATAAAAAGTTGCCTTCAACCATGATCCTCAACTTATGAGATCAGCTCTGGTGATTCGGGAAGTCGTAAAACGGTTTTTTATCCAGTAGGCGAAGTTGCAACCCACACTCAAGAAACATGAATAGGAAAGACAACATAAATTGCTCTCTCGATGGCACGTCACTTTTTCGATTTGTTGCTGTTGCTGCTACTATTGACATGCTTTATACAGTCGTATTTGTGCCAGCAAAATAACGGTTTATCGCAAACTTAACACGCTGTTTTAGCACAATCATAATATAAATCCGAAAATTCACCGATATCTTTTTTTACATTGTCAAGCAATGGTCGTCTTTTGCGCTTCTTTACGCTCGACATACCATGAATTAAAACAAACTACGTTCGACTAACTCGCGTAGAGACCCAAGATGAACTAATACAAAACGTGACTGCTTCGCTTTCTGCGTTGCGCGTGATGTTGAGTACTAAATGCGATCCCGATATACAGACACGCCAGCCCACTCTTAGAGCTCATAGGCAAATATTCATAATCTTGAAATTTTAATAACGAAATAGTCTGCGGTACCTACATATTCGACTTGAATCAAATTAACAATTCCAAAATTACTAACTATGCCTTCGCATGCCCCGAAGCAATATTTTGTGCATTTTTTTGTTGTATAATTTTGCCACCTTGCAAACATTTTATTGAAAATATTATTAAAACCAATTAAAAACTGTGCAACTTTTTATAGAAATTTATTTTTAGAAAATTGTTCAAATTATTGTGCCGGTACAATCGGGCCTTAATTAATTATAGAAAGATGCGCTCGACAAACATTGCACGGAGCAAAATTTTCCGAGCGCAAATAAAAATGTTTTTTTACGATATTGAGGCCTAACACAAGTGCTTCGAATCGCTTCGTTCAATTTTTGCTTCTTTTTAGCGTGAGTTGTGTATAAGAGAAGACGTGTTTTACGATGTGTTGTCTTTTCGAAGTAATTTCTAGTGTTAGTATTTCAATTTAATTCCAAGTTCGAGTTTGACTCTAATTTGATCATTTTAAACTTATTTTTTTTTCGATCTATTCATTTAAACTGTCTAGTTGATACTCGACGTACGAGAAAAAAATATCAATAAATGGATACTATTTTCAAAATTTTACATTCGAATGCTTTAAAAAAATACATCCAAATAAATAATTGTTGTAATAGTAATTAATAGAAGCCGTAGTAATTGCTTTTCTAGTTTGCAATTATTACCCCTGTTTTATTCCTATTGTTATACGGTACGCTCAAGTCACGAAACATAAAACCCGTCATTATTTTCATAGTTAAACGTTTACGGCCAGATATGGAAATTAACAGAACAAGGACATGTTCCACGTGTCAAAGGGCGATAAAGTATGTTTTTAGTATTTAAATAGTAATTTGCAAAATAATACGTTCAGGAAATCATTTGGCAAAGAAAATTATAAAAAAAGTTTATCTGTTATCAACTTAAATGGAAACCCTTACATTAAAACTTCATTCTAGTCGTCTTTTCCCAGATCATTAACTGAACTAGTGCGTAGGCGGAGAATAATTCACTTTCTGAGCAATTCAAAAGACAAGTTTTCAAATAAAAAAATATTTACAGACAAGTTCTGCACAACATAAATCTATACTCAAGTAAACGTGGTATTCAGTTCGCACAGCGCATGATGTAAGTTTGATTTTTTTTTAGATACACGTACACTGCCATTCAGTGAAGTTCGGTCATACAATAAAAATCTATTATATCACACTGTATACAATTATTAATACATAAAATTACAAAAATATTAAACGTACACTCTTTTCTAAGGGACTAAAACCATAAATTATTATGTAAAGTAGAAATATTGCGACAACAACAATAAAGTCCCTTTTATTATCATTCCAAGAATTTCTCGGAAGTACCGATCCTTTGAAACGGGTCGTTTGGGGATTACTAATGAACAATACATTTAGGAAATATACCGCAGTATCACTCTTGTTTATTTATCACATGCGTAAAGATATAAATTTGCTTCATTTTACTGTTAAACGTGTGTTGGTGTGCATCTGTCGTTTTTGCGCGAAAGTTTTAAGAAAATTTACTTCAAAATGGCACGTGGCAAGCCTACCAGTGTAGAAAAACGTTCACGCATTATTACGCTGTTTGAAGAAGGATATTCGGGGCGACAAATTGCTGAAAAAATAAATATGAGAAGTTCAACAGTAAATGACATCATAAAGCGATATCAGACAACTGGAACTATAGAAAATCGTGTTCGTCCTGGAGCATCTAGGAAAACAACAAAAGCTGAAGATTTGAGAATTGTATTATTAAGCAAACGCAATAGAAAATTAGCAGCGCCACAAATAGCAGCCGAAGTCAATCGCGGCCGTGAAGAACAAGTTTCGGCGAGTACGGTAAAACGTCGACTTCAACAAGCGGACCTTCATGGACGCATTGCCATTCGAAAACCCTTATTACGTCGGGGCAACAGAGCAAAACGTCTACAGTTCTCATCTAGATTGGTCGTTAGATGATTGGAAACACGTGCTTTGGAGCGACGGGTCAAAGTTTGAGGTTTTTGGGCAAAATCGACGAGTTTATGTCCGAAGATCTAAAACCGAAAAGTGATCCCGAACTGCATTGTGCCTACAGTGAAGCAAGAGCGTAGTTCTGTGTTAGTGTGGGGATGTTTCTCCTTTGATGGGACGGGAGATTTATGCAGAGTGCATAGAGTATTCTGCAATACTCCAGAATCATGCAGTGCCATCAGGATTGCGTATAATAGGCCGTAACTTTACATTCATGCATCACAACGACCCAAAACACACTGCGTTAGTGTGTAAGAACTATCTAAAGAAGCAAGAAGAACAGCACACCCTGAAAGTAATGACGTGGCCCACACAAAGCCCAGATTTGAACCCTATAGAGTCGTTGTAGGATGAACTGGACAGGAGGATCCGAAAAATATGCCCAACTTCACAAGAACATTTACGGAATATTCTGCAACATGAATGGATTAATATTCCACAGTCCATTTTAACAAAACTTATCGAAAGAATGCCTAGAATAGTTCGAGCGGTGATTAACAGCAAAGGAGGTTTTTTCGATGAAAAAAAAAGATAATGTTCAGTATGTTATATTGGGCCAGAATAACTTTTTATTCATTTATTTTTGTCTTTTTTACCTGTACATACAATAAAATTGCATTTTGTTTTTAGTTTCGTTTGTTTCTGTAACCTTTTCATGTTTTTTACCAACCGACCGAACTTCTCTGAACGGCAGTGTACATTATTACGTTCTCTTTAATTCATGGCAACTTCCTTTAATATTGCCTATACCGTCTACCCATTTATCTTAGTTTTTGAGATAAATAGAGATTTTTACGAAATGCCGCTATTTTTTTAACGGCCAATACTTTAAACGTCTTACCTACTAAAGCGATGATTCAAATATTACCCAGTTGAGTATTTATTTGAGTTTTCAGCAATACACTGTGTATATTTCCAGAATCTGTTCTAGAATTTTTTCTGTAAAACATTTTTCTATATCTAATTAAATATAAAGGTATGCAGAGAGTACTGCACAAAGTACTAGAAACCTTTATGTCTTCAACGATATCATTAAAACCTATGTTTAAACGTTCTTTTTTGATAGAACATTGTGCATTTTAGCAAAGCTCATCGCCATAGCTTCATAACGACTAGAGACCTTAACAAAAGATTCCTGATAGTGTGCGGGCTGTTTCAATAAAAAAAGAAAAAAAGAAGGAACATGAATCAAACATGTTAACGATTTCGATGGCCATCTTGTAGATGCTAGTTGATATAAAAACATTTACGACATAATGGCGAAAACTCCGCGAAATACTCAATCGAATAGAGCTTGAATCATATGAGGTGCTCGAGATAACGGTCGCTAAAACAACAGCGACATGTCCCAAAAATCTCGAATTATGTTAATTATCTTGAAAACCAAGATAGATGGTAACGTTAATGGAAGTTGAACTGAACTGAGGACAGATATTCAAAAACCTAGCAATATACATGGCGTTGCGTTTAAAGAAACAGATGTGTATCGTGCGCTAAGGAAACTGGACATCCTGTATGCTCCAATATAACTGTATATTATGCAGCACTTATCTCGGAATATTTTTTTATTTGAAAACATGTCTTCTAAAAATTACTCAAGAAAGGAACCCACGCATTAGGTGGACACGCTGTATATTTATATTTTTATAAATAAATATAAGATATTCCAGGAATCGTTAACAATACACTGTTTAAAAACTCCTTAAACACGCCTTTATTTAACCTTAGTAACAGATACAGTATATTCTAACTCCCCTTTTTAAGCTATTGATAATGTGATTAACACCTTACATATTAGAACTTTCAAGTCGTCTACAATAATAGTTAACTGATATCTGCGTACGTATTCAATCTGATTTTTACGTGAACAAACATACCAGACTTGATAAATACGTTTCTTAGAACTTTAATTAATATAAAAAGCATCAAATTATCATCATGTCGATTTCGCGCTTACTCAACTTACTAGTCGCGTCATGCACATGTGGCTGTTTATATACATACATATTTAATTCAATTTTTTAATAGATATACGAGGTTTATTCGTTAATTTAATTTAATTTTTCTGAAACCATGTTGTTTATGATTTCTTACTTTGAATTAAAGTAACTGCAGAGTTTTATAAATATTTAAATTGACCTAGGATTCTTGCCTATTTATTGGTAATTCCTGGGTTGCATTAAAAATAATTCAGTAGTTCGATTGTTGAGTCTGGCTGTATTTTTAAATCTTCTTTGATAACAGATAACATTATCTTAACTGTTGATGAAATTTGTAATGAAAACCTCGTTATGTTTTCTCTGGCAATACTCTAGCAGAAATGTTATAAAAACAATGAAAAGCCAAGAATTAACGTTATAGCGTTAACAGACACCTGCACATACATGGAATACGGAGGTCACGATATACACACAATAAAAGGGGGACTACCTAAGCAAAAGCAAATAATTAGTTTGAACGAATAGAAACAACTAGAAGTCATTAAAGGATGAAGTAAAGGAGCAAAAAAAAAATACAAGCCACTGTACCTACTGAGATATTTCTTCCAATTCCTCATGTTTTGTATTTTAGATGCCTCGCATGTGGACCACCAAAGGCTCCGGTTGCAGTGGATTTCATAATTTTATGCGATAGCCACATATGACCTTAAATTCAACTATAATTTTTATTAAAGCAACTATATATTTTATTGGATTAAATTAACATATTTTAATTCTTAATATAAATTCTTCTTATTTTTAAAATATAGGGATTTGCTGCCCTAAGATATTTCTTCGTGTAGTCTCTCCATTTCCTTTGAGGCCTTGATGGCTGCTTACCTTTTGCAGTCTAGTTCTCTTCAAAGTCTTTTGTATGCTACAAAATTAACCTTTTTTTATTTCAAATTTACCAATAAGTCCGGAGAAAGTACAATACGAGAATCGGAGGATGGATAAGCAACGTCACCCACTAGTAGAACTGAGAAGAATGGGAAGCTTAGGAATTGCAGTTCATTAAGTATAATAATAAAACAACAATATTTTACTATTCATTAGATCTGAAACGAAATTTTCTGATTTCTTCGAATTAAATGTATGGAAGATATATAACATCGCTAAATCCTGAAATAACAATGAAGCCCCGGGAATTTGTAAGCGTAGTTTTTTTGCTTTAATATTGTTCGTAGGTACATTATTTTTAGCAGAAATTTCAATCATTCTAGAAATGCTTGAAACGTCGTTATTTTTTGTTTTTACTTCACTCCTGAAAATACCGGGAACTGTCGAGTATACTTGTAACACTTACATCCTCCCTTCTTCCCACGAAGCTCTTTGTAAACACGACTCTGATATAATTGAATACGACTCCCTGCATTTACTTTCCTCTACAGCGGACGATTACTATTCCCGAGTTTCAACTTTCCGCGAACCAAAACTCTCAAATAGAAGGAATTAGTTTTCCGAAAATTTATATATTTTTGCTAAAAGAATTTCCAAAGTAAATAAATTTTAGGAATTTATAGGCGCACACTTGCCTCGACGAGCTTTGTTTGTTTTTTCTCTTAGTGTTCCAATAACGAACGCTTCTCGGAAATTGAAAGTATTGCGTTGCAATTGTAGATCATGAGATAAATATTTCGCTTTGCCAATATCACCTTGGAATTGCTTTTTGTTTTTCAGGATAATCGCGCGTTTGTTTCTTGTTCAATGTTCCGAAAACTTCGACAACGATGCTGTAAATAATTCTAAATATTTTAAATATAAGATTTTATGAGGGCTCAGACTGGTTGCTGCGCACCATCAGTATTTCCGTTATTATCAATACTACAATATTGCAAAATTAGGAAATTGAATTTTTTTAATGGCAAATAACATGCATTTGATAAAAGAAACGCATGGCAGGAGAAAATTCGAAATTTAGCGTAGCCTCTATAATCCGAACGAATTGGATAAAATTCTCATTTCGCTAATTCAACTAAACGTCGGTTATCGCAACAAAGTCAATTATTTTCTAGGAAATAAGACAAACACCTGCGTTACCTTATACATACGAGGACAGCCTCCAGTCTAGCACAAAAATATTTTTTTATCAAATTCAGTTTTATCTTCTCCTTGTCAGTCAGTCTATACACTTTAGTTGCCACTCGCCTTTGAACTACTGTTTTTCTAACCAAAAAATAATGCTAAGATAGCTTAGCTTCCTCATGGTATTAATGGAATAATTCACGGCAAACGCAATAAAAGGAGAGAGAGAAAAATACACTAACACACGGACATGTTTCTGCCTACCCGGCGTCATCAGCGTGGTTTCGAGAGTACTTTTCATATCTCTACCTTCTATCGCTGTTGCCTCACAGTTAATACCACAACTTTCAAAACGACAAACTCGACATTTCTTGGCGCCCTCTAGTGCCAAAGAAACGCATGC
>LR736884.1:3087321-3125452 GCA_902654985.2 Oryctes borbonicus | reverse complement strand
TCGAAACGGCCGTCCCGGACTAATTATTATATTACTGTATAATAAATTAAACTTGTGTGGTGCGGAGGGTGCCGATACTTATGTGTTGTTTACCATACTACGCCACAGTCCTTGCTATCATTATTGTTAGTAAATTAAGAAATCAAAGTATCTGTGCCCATACCAACAAACTCATTATTCCTGTTCCTCTGTTTCCCAATATTGTAATAGAACGGAAAATTGCTCTTCTACCAAACAATAGTTTACTTGTAATTTTCTATTACTCTCCAGGACAATTACTACTAGATTTATTCTCTACGACGCTGAAAATAATACAAAAGTAATGGGCACTATGAAAAAAGAAAACGTGGATAACTGTAAAAAATGCTGATAGTTCTTAATAGAAGAGAAACCCATATATTTCCAATAAAAAAGCATTTTTCTCCTCATATTGCTTTTTATATTGAATACCGTTTCTCTGAGCAGAGTATGAACCTTTTTTTAGCAATACAGCGTCTGCTTTTGACACTGTTTCTCTCTTTATCTCGTGTAATATTATATGGTGATTTTTTTCACCGAATCCTTAACAGTTTTCATTGCATTTTGTTTGCTTTTCTGTGCTAACACCTTTGATGTATTTTTAAAAATGTACCATCGATTTACGTCAAACAATTTTCCGGGAAATATTTCATCCTATAAAAAGGATTTCATCTCCGCCACAGGATCCTGATTTACATTTGTATGCCACCGAAGTTGAAAGAGAAATTGAAAAATTTGCACATTCTTTTTTGTAAAAGCGACTTCAGTACCTACCAGTATCTAATTTTCCTTTATTAAAAGTAATAAGCCTACCTAATTGGGAGTATTTACTAAATTAATACGGTTATTTTTATTGCAAAATGAACCGATATTTCCTTTGAAATTTAGATTGTTTACAAGCTGGGAACAATATTTATTTTCTCTCAATTTCTAAATTCCACTGGAATAATTGCTGTAATACATATAAATGTTATAGTCTATCAAATATTACCTCCACTTTGTACATATTTGCATAATGATGACCAGCTAAAATTTCCAATGTAATATGAATATTTCAGGCGATTCTATTTATTATCTATTAGGATGTTGTGTATATAGTAGTGTACACCAATAACTTATAAATTGATAGTCCAAATGATATATGAATATAACTTTAATTAGCAAAATATTGTGGTGCAGCAATTCTAATTGAACAAATTTTTAAGCAAAGCATGGTCTAGCGTAGCACCATAGGATTATATCACAATCGCAAAAATAATAATTTTAATAGTTCTTCGGCTGGCATGTATCGGCACGAAAACACAGGCGATAAAAAAAAAAAGCAACGATCTTTAGCTGCCGCTATATTTCATTCAAAACTTCATTTAACGATACCCATTTACAGTTATTCAAAAGAAGGATGACATCAAGACGAAAACTGTTTTCCCAGAGAATAATAACTATGAATGAAACTCGGATCTATCACTTTGATCTCAACACCTCCACCAAAAATATCAGGTCACTATTGCTGGCAAATTTACTATTTTTTGTTTATTATTTACCACTCAGACACATCTACCGATAGGCCAAAAATTACAATCGAATCAACAAGCGATTCATTTACTCGATTGACTCGACGCTAATGATCGGTGTTGTTCGACCTTCGTCGACGTCGAGTTAGCTTAGTCGAGCGGACTCGTACTGTTGAGTACTATATTATTCGATCTGTCGGCTCTAATATATATCTAATTATATATAGAAAAATATTTCGGTATTTGGTGCTTTCAAGATCCCTCGCTGTTTCAAAAAGTCACTAGTTTGGGAGTTTTTTAAATAAAATATCAGGAGGTGGCAAAGTAGCATCACAGCTCACAAGACAAAGTAGCTATGGCCGATGGGCGAGTCCGAGATGTTTGACTTGATCGTTTCGATGGTTACCTAGTAGGTACTCCAACTCAATCGCGATTGGCGAATTCGTAGCCGCTTCAAAGTCCACTGCGAGAGAAAATGATCGAAAACCATGGAGAAAATCGACAAAAACATTTCGGATTCGCGAAGCTATACTATGCCGATTTGATATCAAAGATCCGAAAAGACCATCCAGTGCCAAATAACAGTGTTTCCAAAGACGTCGAAGCACTTCATTAATATGCCAATTCTGTAGCTCATTTTATATCCCAATTGCTTCCTTCTATACTAGGCAAAATAATTCACAAACTCCCTTGCCTCGAAAGTATTGCTAATTACAAATAAGCAAATATTTTATGTAGAATCCAAAATATGAATCGAAATAACAATCAAGGAAAATACAGAAAAATATTAGAAAATAATATAGTAATAACACATAATTATTTTTTTTTCTTAGCCCTGGTTTAATTACTTGAATATTACCTAATTGCTCGATCGTTGCTATCTACAAAAGGATTTTGCAGATCGGTTTATTAAGTTTTAATCTATGTTACCTTATCCTGCTCTTTTTGTTTTTATTTCTTTTTCGGTTATATTTTATTTAATATTCGAATTTTTTTTTAACGTTAATGTCAATGAAACCATGTCTAAGAATCAAGTCAGATTGAAAATGTTTAAAACATTGTTATCAAGTTAGCCTTTTATTTGCCTTGTAAAAATAAACTATTATTATCTCCACAAAACACTTACTCATATAAACTTAATAAATATCTAAATAAAGGAAATAAACCATAAACCATAACTTTTTTATATAGAGTGGCTACATTTCTCACAGGGACTGAAACAGAGAAAAATGCCGGGAACGAAAAATGTTTGTTTTGATTTTGTAATTTCCGTCTAGCGATTTCAAAGAAGGCAGAACGTTCCACTAATAAGACCATCTTAGACATACCAATTTTTCAAATGTGTTGTATTAATTGCTCTTGTAGCTAAAATCAAAAACTAAAGAAGAAATCGTAATTTAACCTTTTTGTATAAAACTAATATTAAAGGAAAAAGTGTTTGGCTAAAATACAAAGAAACTTACTAAGGTCCATTTTGTTTGTGCCGCAGGGACAGTTCGCCACGAAGCGATTGAAACATAGCATATATTGTAACTTGCACTTGTAGCTCTCTACGTACACGTGACAATGTCGGTCTTAATTACGTAGTAAAAGTGATAATGTAGGAAAAATACTAAAATAAAATGATAAAAAAAAAAACTATTGAGGCAAACAAAATCTTTGTGAATGCCATGGGCACAAACAGAATGGTTACATATACATATATACACATTTGTCAAAAGTTATTAGAATATTTAATACGATACAATTACATTTAGCATATCCGTGTCAATTGTCAAAAGTATGTGAGTTGTGCATTACAACCGCGGCGAAATAGCTAGCGACGAACAATTCTCGGCGGCATAACGCCGTGGAGAATCGTCCGATGCCCGTTCTCATCTATTTGCCATTATTTATGAAGTTGTAATAGTAACACTCCAGATGGGGTACGGAACTGCATTAAAAATTATGGAACGTACAATAATTGATCATTTTTTGTAGTAAGTGTAGTTACGCCTACTTTGTACTGTTTCTATTTCTAGTTTAACAATGACGTACATGTATCTGAAAGTGTTGAAAATTTGCTTTTGTTTGATAAAATATATATTAACTTCAAGAAACTTGCAGTGCATTAAAAATTTACTTCGTTAGAGATCCGATATCCGAATAACAGAATTTGCAACAAAATACGTATTTCTGACCGAAAATGTATTTCCATGAAATTTTTCAGACAAAAGTAATTTATGTACATAGTATTATAAATATACATTGTGAAATACAAAGTATGTCAACAGTTGTAGAAAACATTAGGAATGTGGGATCTACAGTAGTTAAATAAAATAACAACACAGAAGATAAAGTTAATAATTTATGTGTTTCGAAAGTTTCTTGCAAGATTCACCGTAGCTTGGGCCAAATGTTAATCCTATTATGTGTTTCTGCAATAAAGAAATCGGAATATAATTCATTTACTTGCCCTAGGCAATGATATTGTAGGAAATCACTTTACACACATTTACGTGATACAAATTTAGTAATTATTTTATCAGCAATATGTTTGGTT
Source organism: Oryctes borbonicus (assembly GCA_902654985.2). NCBI lineage: Eukaryota > Metazoa > Arthropoda > Insecta > Coleoptera > Scarabaeidae > Oryctes > Oryctes borbonicus. The sequence continues at coordinate 3,121,381 of LR736884.1, read as the reverse complement.
GTGAAAGTATTTACCGGTAGTGCACACATAATCAGTATGATCCTTCAAAGCAAGATTGCACTCAAGAACGATACGCAATACGAGAGTAGTTCCAGTCTAACACAGAGATGAGTATTTCTTTGTCAAATTCAGTGTTATTTCTCAATATAAATCTATACACTTTCCCAATCGATGCTCTCATCTGTTTAATCTGCCCGTATACTAGCTGGCATCTTGATCTGCAAAAGAGACGTCTACGAATACAATGGCCTTCTGAATGAACATTTCTCCTCGGAGCCTAGGGGCCAGATCTGGTGAATAAAGCGAGTGATCTATCAAATCGAATTCGTGAAGTTTTGCTATGGCGACCCCCAAAGTGTGAGAGAAACAAGTGACTTGATGGAGTAAAACTTTTTTCTTCAAATACGGCCGTTTTCCGCAATATCTGCCTCCAGTTAATCAAGTCATAATGCATAGGATTGTTTTTCGTTTTTCGAGATAGTCGATTACCACAACTCCATAACTCTTCCCAAAAGAACAATGGCTGCCATCACATTCCTGACCTATGAAACAGATTCACCTTGTGGTTCTTGATGAGTAAGCGCAACGCCCAATGTGTCGTTAGCTTGTTCATGTCCAAATCTTCAATCAGTATATGACAGACACGTACTTCATTTGAGATACCAGATTACCACATCGTTTGATACACTTTGGTTAATGAAATGCGGTTTATTATCATCTTCCATGTAGAAATTATCATTAGAGTGTACGTCAACAAAATCTTGCTCCTCGTTACCTTGACAACTTAACATACTTGGAACTTGGATAAGCAGGATGCGGTAGGCTTCCTGAATGTAGAATCAGCTTTCTAACGGACAAAATATTGGAAAAAAAACAATTTTATGCTTGTTTTGGAATTGATACCCGATGTATGTGATATGTAATTCATGGGCTGTCACCATAATACTGGAACCCCAAATTGAAGAAATACTGTTTCTCTGGATATACATCGCATTATAGTTATACTGCAACTTTCATAAGAAAACGTCTCACAAATTTTCTTGATTAGTAACTGTAAAACCGAAAAAATATAGAAATGTTGTTTTTAGTGCTTCTAATGTATGTTTGGGTGTTCCTTTTTTTTACAAATATAATTAACCATAAATGCAACAAAAACGACAGCAACTAAAACCGATAAATAACCGAAACAACTGAATTGATTTGTTTAAAAGAACCAAAAGATTTTGGTTGACTCACACCGCTAACCCTTAAATTAAGAGAATTAATGTTTTTATCAGAAACAATAATGCAACATTGCATCCATACCATTTTACTATTTAACTAAACTTGGATCTTCTACAGAAATACAATAAGTAATACGATTTTCAAGCTTATTTGATCAAGTCACCGATGTAAATCGCCTTGCATCATCCCGAAATGATCTGAATCACGAAAATTCGATATATGTACAAGGGCGTGCGTTTGATGTAAGCGCACATCATATGCAGCAAGCGAAATTCGTATTAAAAAATTTATCGCCGCATTCGTAGATACACGCAGGAACGTGTGTTTTTCAATAATAAAGGAATTCCAAGTAGAATAATAATACGTAGAGTCGCGCTCTATCGCATCATTGTTTTCTAATGAAATCGCGACTTCGCCATAGAATATCTCGGCACTCGAACGCGTATACGCACGACGAACTACGAATTTACTTGTTCGTCACTACTATCGAAACGTTTTTATCACATTTTCGAGTATAGGTCTGCTGCGGGTAATGCATATGTGTGTGCCAGCTTTACCACAACAGTAGGAGCGAATCAGTATATCGCTGTCAGTGCACGAGTACAGTTAGAGAAGTTGTAGTGTGTAGTTCGATTTTTGAAACGTGATACAAAAGGATACGGAACTCTCATTTTATCGCTAGCTATTTTGGATATTAATATGTCTTGCATGCAGGTATGTTTTGTTTTATATCCTCAATTAATTAAATTCAATATGATTCAAAATCATAATAAATATTTAGAAACGATTCTCAATGATGAACTAGTAGGTTAATGGAAACCTACCATAAAAATGATTTACCTACCATTACGTTAAATGCATTGTTAGAAAATTCAATCAAATTTATTATCACTCAGAAATATGAAAGAACCCAGATATGCATATTACACACGTGCACTCGCCCGATAATCCAATTATTATAACAACAGAAAAACACTCAATTCGACTAGATGATTTAATATCTTTTTTTCTTAATAGTAATAGATTGCAAAATCCAAATACTACTACATATTATTATATGTACGTAGTTGCATAGTACATATTAAAGATAGCAAAAAAACTTGGAAACCATTAACAGGATTTAAACTGAAGAATTAGTAATACTTTGCAGTATTAGATGTTGCTTCAAATTCTGGGGAAATATCGATTGCATCAGTGGGCAACTACAGATGGTTATTATGAAATTAATTAATATTTAAGTGTTTTAAAAAGAAAAGCTAAAACTATCAAATATCTTGCAAGGCTAAAGGCTAGTTTTTTAATTTTGTTTCTTCAAATTTCTTCTTCTCAAGCCGGTTGTTAGCGTAACTTCATGTGTTAAATCCGGTATTTTTTTAAAAACGTATTCGGAATTCCCACGGAAAAAAATAAGTTAATTGATGAATGATGATATTGTAAAAATGAACAAACTTCTTGTGATAAACCTTGGCTAAGAAATTCCAACATCTAATATCTACGTCAGGACCTGGATAATTTTGAGACGTATCAATATCAAATAAGAAAATGTCGGGAACCTAAAATACTAAACTTATTTCATTGTAAGCCAAATAAAAACATCTACGTTTTACGTTTGTTGTCTAAATTTTGCGAAAAACTTTATTACTTTCGGAAGTACAAAAATAGCCTATTTCTGTATAACGTAAATAAAATGGTCATCGTTACAATTTAAACTAATTGCATCAATTACGAATGTACAGTAAGACAAGCTTATTGAAACGTTCGGATTAAAATGCCAATCAATGTACATCAATTCACAAATATAGAATAATATCCTTCTTACTCACAGATACAACGAATCGATAAAAAAAAATGATATCTAAGATTGACTTTTTCATCGTTCTTCGAAACGACGTGTTGATAAGGCCCGTATATGTATTTAGCGCATATTTTCGTTTTAGATTCGAGATATGTTGGCTAGATTGGGATCTATCATGGGTTTTTTTCCAATTTTTTTTAGACAATTTACGAACCAAAAGGTCTTTTAAGCTTAAAATCCTTCTGAAGGCTCTACAATGATTGTTATAGAACCAATCACCAAGTAGCAATTCTTTGCCCAAAATATAGTAAAATAATATCAAGTTTCTATTGATATTAAGCTTTTTTCTTTTTCAATTTTGATTAGAGGTTAAAGAAAATATTTTCTTTTTAGCTTATCTGCAATTACTCACTATTACCCTGTTTGCGTTTTAACAATAAGCTATTGACTATTTCAATTCTATTATAATTTCATAGAAACATTTGCTCATATTAAATTAATAAATAATTTCAAAGAAAAATAAACTACACTTCGCGGTTGGAATTTCAATGATTTCAACGTAAGTATTCGAACGTAAAAATGTTTAGAGAGAATTGGAAACAGCTATTTAAAAATTTAATAAAACATTATCCCTTGCATTTAGTAGCTGTTCTATACATAGAATGTGAATATCCACGGGCAATTCTTTTCGTTTAATCAATTCAAGCGATTTCGTTACGTCCGTGTATGACTAAGTAGGTTATTCTATTCAAAGAATTCTCCGTTAGGAAAAAAAAAAAGAAAGAAACAACTCGTGTAACCGTATATACATATATCAATGCATAAAAAATAATGTCATTGTAGAACATGTTCAAGGAATTCGGCGAAACAGTTTTAATTATACACACAAGAGAGCTATTCTATGCTCAACAGAAGCACTTTTGACCTTAATTTAGAATCGGATTGTTTATACGAACTTGTCGTGTATACAAAGAAGAAAAATAGTGGTATCATTTTCGCTCGGAGAAGCTATAATGTTGTTTTAATGTTCGCAAGAAAGCAAGTTTCAGGAATACGTTGTACTTACGTGCATACACACATCTCTCGATTGGTTAAAAGCACATTTTCAAAACGTCGTTGCTTAGTAACGTAATTAAAATCTAAGTACATACAGATGTGTTCCGAGTAATGCGGTTGCTTGAACGTATTGGCTTAATGTAAATGAACTTATCTGTAACTGTCGTGTTATTCTAAGTACGTAAACATTAGGATCGTTTTCAAGAAAATTGTATTTGTGTCGAAGTTCAAAGTAAATGACATTTTCTACTTTTCTAACCCGACGTAAACGTTATTCAAAATATTTACATGCACATAAATAGTTCTAATGGTAAACATATGAATAATGAACTTTCTCAATAAAAATATGATGATTTACTTAGTTACTCAAGTACTATCGCTTTCCTTTAATACAAATTTCCTGCATATTTTTTGTTTCGTTTTGTTTAAACAATTAATCAAATGAATTTTCTTGAAATTATGTCCTTTATACAAGAATAATTATAATTTCATACGTTATATTTTTACAGCTTCACTAATACTGATTTACAGTAACGTAAAGGTTTTGCAATTTTTCACCAAATCAAAAAAGTTCGAAATTCCTGGAAATCTAAGAACAGGAATAAATTTTCAAATTTTTTGATTATATCGTTTCGGAAAAGTTACCAAGGTGAAACCGCGTCATGTGTGCCTCAGTATGCCAACGTTTTGCTTTCGATTGCGTAGAGTTTCGTCTAGCACCGAGCTGCTCCATGACAAATATTCCGAAAAAAGAGACACCTAAGTATTTATTGTAATATTTTAAATATTTATAGCATTCAAGTTGTCATTAAATTTCGAAGCAAATATATGGAATCATTTGATTGAATATAAAGATAATCCAATATTGCTTTATGATGTTCAAACAGCTTATACAATGTGTGACTTCTTTCAGCAATATTTATGACGCATTTGATTTCTAGATTTTACTTCTCGTTTTCTTAGGTACTTCAAATAAAAGAAATAATTATTGATAAGAAGCAATAGAATAAAACCACCAAGCGACTTTTTTCTTTGATATTTTTTAAATATCTGTTACTTTCGGCTCTTTTATTTATTGATTTATTCCTTGAAGGCGTCTTAGGCCGCATTCACATAAGATGATGCGAAATTAATGCAATATTTCGCACTAATTTGAGAACCGATACCTTCCATTATAATAACTTAACCAAAATTTATCTACTTTTGTTTTGTAATGGATGGAATTATGCAAAAGCTTATGTTATGCACTGAACTATTTTTTAATTCTTCGCCACATTATGTTGAACGCTCATATTAATTTGCATTGCGCAAACTTCCGCACCACACCTTAATTCTTGCACTAATTTTGCACTACCCCATCTGAGCCCCACTTCATATTATTGTACCTGCCATCTAATTTGCTGAAATAAAAATATAAATTCAATTCTGTTCGTGAGAAGATAAGTTCGCGTTGGAAATACTCTAATGCCAGCAATATTTTTTCAATAGTTACATGCGTATAAGGACCTAACGTCTAACGTAAGTCCAACTATTCGCGAAGGTTACAGATGGATATGTATTTTAAACACTTAGATGTTACCGAACGTTTAATGCTATACCGGAGGGCGTTCCTTTGAAGTTGTAGATTTACGCGGAAACCCTTTCGACACTTTCCCATAGAGCAATTTTCAGAAAGTGAATTTCAGAAACTTCAGGTACAAACATCGCCTACTATGACTGGCTGTACACTGTTGAAGAGCTTCCACGCTCATAGCAAGGCGCTGCTCGGTTTTATTATGAATTTTACAATAATAGCCTCGTTCCGAGAATAGAGGACTCGAAAAGCACTTTTGATACCGGAATATTATATATGTATACGCCAGTGTAGTTTGAGAAGTCTCAGTGTCTAGTCGTATTAGTTCCGTTAGTGGTACCGCGTATTGCTATTAAATATATAACATTCGTGCAATATTGTTATAATAATCCGTTGGATAATAATTAAAAAATATGATCATGGTATGTTTAGTTTTATTATCGTTTTATATTCCTTTTTAAAAACAGTCGTTCTAATTACTATTATAATGAAGTAGTTAAAACAAGCAAGGTCTAACAATTTGCTACATAATTAAATTAAATTATAAAAACTACATAGGCCAAATCGCTCTAAAACAACCTCCATTAAACATTCATTCATTAATTGAATCTGAAACTTGACACGTCTATAAATACAAGAATCAATTATTTATTCGTTACTGACCTGCGTCAATGCGATAAAAATTAACATCTCAATTTGGGCACAATTTGCAAGAATTAATGAATTTGGCGCGAAAATTATGAAAACTACAGGTGAACTACTACAATAGTATAATCATTAACTGGAACACTTTCACTAGCCGTTTAGAAACATATCAGTTTCAAAGAATACGATCGCATATCGTAATGGACTACTTCACTTGGCACTTAAGCAACATTTTACCTAACAAGTGATACAATTGACAGTTCCAAGCATTGATTGCCGTAATAAGTAATTATAACATATCATTGCCGCAATTCCAAATAAAATAGGTATTTTGTAAGTCCACGAGAAATAACAAAGGTCATTCTAAAGTGCATGTTTAAGTGAAAATGTAAATTCTGAGCGTACAAAATAAGGATTAAATATATAGTGTATGATTAAAAATATTACAATTTTATCACGCCCGTTTGCAAAACCAATTTGCTCTTATCTTAAGCGTTGATTTTAAGAAATACTTTCTAAACTACAATTGAGAAAGTATTTCGTTGTAGTTCAAAGAAAACGTCAGATTCCGTGTAACTTACAAGTCGAGCATCTGCAATCCGGAAATTACGAAGAGTTCTTTAAAATAAATTCAAGTTAACCTTTTTCGCATTAAAACGTTGAAGAGCAAGCTGTACTCTTCTACATATGTATTTAGCCGCGTACATGCATGTAATAAAAGTTTATTTACTCATGCGCAAAGGAATTCTTTGTTAACACTATATTCATATTAGAACAGGATTTTTTCGACTCATACGTATCTTCTATGCGAACGAGAACTTGAAACATTCGTGGTTTTACTGGCTTCTTTTCCTCAGACTTTATACCTGATTTTGTAGTTCTGAGTATCGCGGGACATCGCAGGTGTTCCTTTTTAACGAGCTTATACAAGCCGTCCTTATTTGAAGCGTACGACGGTCGCATTCGACGAACCTCGCCGGAGCGAGACGGCCTACAAGAAATGCACTCCTCTCCTCCTAGTTTCCTGGAAGTCTGATTGGAGTAGTTTTTCGCAGAAGTGCAACAGCAGCAAGCAACGGACAGAGTCAACCTCACCTCTCACCAATTCGACCTTAAAACGTTTTCTTTTCTCTTTGCCCGCTGTCTGCTGTTGCGTTCTTGCTGGATTTTAACCGGTGGTGCGATGGTGTTTCGCTCTTCATTTTTATTAAAGTCCGGCGCGTCTTCTATTAGGGCATCAACCGATTTAGCCGGAGGATTTGTGATCTCTCGGAATATATAGGGTGATTACAAAAATTATTTTCATTCTTCAAAACGTTGCTATCTAAATCTAACTTCTTCCATGTGCATTCCAATCCTAATTACCGAAATCTATGTCTACCGTTCATCATATGTAATTTTGTGAAGTGAGAACTCCATTACATCCCAGCATTTGCTACTAATTTCAAATCAATTGCTTCTAATTCATATTGCCAGTTTGTCTCTTAGAAAAAAAGAGAAAAAGAAAGCGTAGCCTTCGTAGTAGAAAGGTGCTATTCATCTTTAGATACGAATGGTTGAACTATTTCATTCATATTAATCAATATCAGTTTTTTTTATTAAGTTAGAAAAATGTAATTCTCAAAGTTAACGTATTCCATATGTTCTTCTAAAAAATCAGATGTGTATTTCATTAACAAGTGGCACTTTCGGCCATAACATCCAACGAAAGCCTTATTTGCCGATTGAAAATTTGATTCTTAAATATCTGGTATTAGTACTATTGTTTTAACAAAGCATTACGCAATAAAATAATAAAGTGCTGTTAGTCCATAAACAACGACCACGCACGTGATAACAAAATTTGATAATAATTTTAACCTACCACCCGATATCTTTTTTTAATTTTTATTCGACAGGTTGTGACTTGCGGAATTCAATATTCTGATTTTGAACTACGCAACATATTTATATTTATCTCTCTAGATATGCTTAGCTTTAGCAATTTCGTAATCACATATAAGCCATCCTGTACATACAAACAACTGCCGACGGGGACTTCCATTGCTTCTTCTCCTGCAGATGTCGAGCGTACTTCTTGGTATTTTAATAATAGACTCTGAAAGAGGCATAGTACGCGCGAGTCTGTATGCATAAGCTTGTCGTAAGTATGGCTGCTCTTGTAAAACATTGCACTTGCACTTCGAAATCGCCATCGGGCATTACGGCGGACCATAACCTCGGATATTGTACACTCCCGATTATATTTTCAACGCTCCGACGTCGTGATACCGAGAAATCGCTGGATTTTTTCATGTAATCGATTATCCACCTTTACCTTTCAAAATTAGGTCTTTAACGACGCGAAGCGACCTCTTTTCAGAATCGAAAACGCATAATTAATTTCGGCTTCTCGCCTTGAAATTATGCGTTTAGCCCAGAAAAGGAAGTAATAATGCTACTGGATTAGATTAGCAGTACTTGATTTAGCACGAAGTCAATACATAGTCTCGCAATCTACAAAACGTTAGAAAAACGTACGATCTTGTTTATTCTTAATTTTTCCTAATATATTTGGGTGAAAGGTGAATCAAAAATCAATTAACAGTGGATTATATTGAAACTTATGACGCATTTATTGATTAGGTTGAAGCAAGTCATATTTAGTGGTAAAATTGAGAAACGATATTATATTAGATAAGCTATAATTGCAAAGTTTATCATATCGATTTATATTACATTGGTATCTAAAAATACAACGTTTTAGCATAAAATAGATATATAATTCGTGGAATTCCATAGAGAACTGGTTTGATCTAATATCCGTTCTATCAATTGTTTTAAAATCAACATTGTTAACTTCTTGATAGAAGTGAAGTGTCTATAACAATTTTTAATGAATGAATGAAGATGTTTTGCGAGGACGTGCCTTATTGTATTCCTAATTCCAGTTTGTAAATTGTCTGACGTTGGCCTATTAAGATTCAGTGTAATCTCAATCTAATTCTCGCATGGTACTATCAAACCGTAAATTTATAAAATTATCAAACATACCTTCTTTCAAAAAAATTCGCGTGCACTTACGCACTTCCCTATATCTGATCTTTGGTCAAAAATTATGCTGGTTACATTCCTAGTTCGGAGAAATTACGAGTATTTGCGGCCTTTCCTGTTCAATTCAATCAAATAGAAGAGAAGGAAATATAGTTTTGGTTTTTTGCTGCATTGTTCATAGAAATTTTTAATTGACACATATCAACACAGGAAACAATCACTTGTCCTTCTATCCGTTTTTCTAGTTCTTTGGCGAAAATTTGCGGATTCTATTCAGCTCGACCACATCCGCTAATAATAACGCAATTACGTGAAGTTTTGGGAAATGCGTGTTTAAGTAGAAAACGCTTTATTAAATACGTACAATCTTTGAGCATTTATACATACGAAATGGTTACTATAGAAATGGCAAATTCTTAGTCAGGTAGTTATGAATAGTTTCCTATAAATAATCTTTTAAAAAACAAGTAGGTAGGCGTCGAATCTTCCCACTTTATTTAACCGCATACAACTCACGGGAAAATAATAGAACATAGCACACACTCTATTTGGCGCAAATCGTCTTCTATGCTTGGCAATTTCTCCGAACTCGAACGGGTTTCTTTCCTCTATTCTTCGGTTCTCGGAACGGTTGATGCACTCGGTACGCCGATGGCTGACCGCGTATTTCCCGCATTTAACGATGAATTATTGAACGCGCTTATTCGCCTGTACCACTCGCATTTTGCAAATTCGACGGTTTTTTTCTTTACCGTCCATTCGCTTTGTTCCGCTCCAATTTAAACGCTTGCACATGCAAATTACATGGATGGCATCTGGAGACAGGAATATTAAGGTCCTGTAAAATTCTGGGTAAACGTAGTCGCTTGAAAGAATGGAAATGGCACAAATAAAACCTGTAGACACTTCGGAAAATCTATTCAATAAATAGTTTCAATATTTCCAGGAATCTATTTCGTCCTACCAGCCTCTAGATATAATTTTGAAAGTAACAAAAAATACCACATAACTCGTCGAAATTACATACCATTCAAACAAAATTGTCGCAGCGAACACATATTTTAACACAAAAATACACTGACCCCAATTCATGACCTTATCCATTAAGACAATATGTTGTGCCCGCTTATTTTAATATCTGTACGGTTCGCAGTACATATGAATTATATCACTCTATACCGAGAATAAACTTTCATTCGAGTTTTTTAGAATCCTAATGCCAATCTCTTTTATGTATTAAATTTCACATCCTCGAATTCAAGGATGAATTGCAAAAGAAGGTCGTCTCTTCTAGCATTCTTCGCGTGTATGCATTTTCATTTTTCGAATTGTATTAGCTGACACATCCACTGGCAATTACTCCAATTAATAAACAGTTTGAAGTTATTTACTAATTGATTAAATGTTTCTATTATTGTATACCGTGTGGTATTGCATTAAGTAATAACTGTATACATGTAGTGGAGACTATTAGGTTTCTGATATATCTAAATTATTGTTGTGTTAATGTAGTGTTTCCATTTGCATTTTAAGCGTGCACATTTGTTTACTGCACGCATTTAATGCTAGGAGCATTAAATTTATTTGAAATAGATCGTTACGTCAACATGAAGGATGCAATCATGTTACGAAGTTATTTTATTAATAATCTATGATCAATTTATTTGAAAATAAAACGTCAATACTTAAGATTACCGTTTTTGTTACAGGTCGAGTCAAATTGGGCATGGCATATGCCTGCAATGTTAGGCTGTAGCACACTGTGCCCCAAATGCCAGCACCAATTCGTGTGCTGTCCTCCAACACCATGTTGCAACCAAAGGCGTTCGATGCATGGTCTAAGCGGCGGAGGTCTCGTGGCCGTCCTGACCCCCAGCCCTTGCCAATCGCCGCAAATCTCACCAAGTGTACCGTTGGCATTCGTACTGCCACCTTTAGCGCCGCTCCAGTACCCGTTTACACCGCCAGCGCCGTCATCTACCGAAGCCAACCCCGATTCGTATTACGACCTCTTAAAGTATACCGTGCAGGTACTGCACCGATCAGGTTGGTACTACCAAGGCATCAGTTACCAACAGAGTCAAGAGCTCCTCAAAGACAAGCCAGTGGGAACTTTTTTAGTGCGCGACTCATCGGATCCACGGTTTTTGTATTCGCTGAGTGTGCAAACCGAGAAAGGACCTACGTCAGTTAGATTGCATTACGTCGACGGACATTTTCGTTTGGATGCCCAATTACACCTCCAAGCGGATATGCCCAAGTTCCCCGGCGTAGTTGAGTTAATCGAACATTACGTTAAGGAAGTAAGAGCCAGCAAAAACGGCGCCCACGTTTGGGTCGATACGAAAGGGAAGTGGTACTCGTCGATAGTGTTGGACAAGCCTTTAAGAAAGGACGATTCGCCACCGAGCCTAAAACATCTTTCCAGACTGGCGATACATAGCGCTTTAAAAAAATCAAGGACAGACAGTGCCCCGCACAAAAGATTGGAACTACCAGCATCAGTGATCAGCTATTTGGACGAATACCCATATTCCATTTAGCTGTGGATTTAAGTATTTAAAAAAATAAAAAATAAAAGTATTCTGAGGAAATGAGAACTGACAAAACGTAGTTAGCTAGGATAACAAATTACCAATTTTCTATTCTGTTTGTTAATCGTTGTTCATTTTATTTTGTTGATTAACAAAAAAAAAGTCGATTACATTGTTGCAATCGTGTAAGAATCATTTTACATATGTATATGATTATTTTTGTTAATTGTTTACTATAAGTAATGTTGGAAAACGTTAAATTTACTCAATAATCTATTTATATACTTTCCTTTTCTATGGCATCTTAGTGGCTGTTTTTGTTCTGATTGATCTCGATTTTCTTGTTATTTTGTAAAAAAAAAGTATTTATGTACATAGAGATTTTGTTAATATTCTTACACGATTACAATTTTGGAAAACGAATAATATGCGATATAATACCAAAATTTGTGATAATACTAGGATTATTTTCAATCTTATTTCACAATAATAAAATAAGAATTAATAAAGCTAAAAGTCAGCATTGATTTTAGTGATTGCTTGTTCCTCACACTATATATTCAAAATATATATGTGCTATACTCTATATTAATATTACTTACCTAACGTAATATATAAGGCGCTATAATCCAATGTTGAATTTATTACTTTTTAAAAATGATTACGATTTCAACAACAAAAGAAATACTTACATCTATCAAACAAAAAAAATCGAACTGCTACATCTTCCTCAATAAATGTAATTAACTTTAGGTCGTTGAAATGTTGTATAAATATTATACCTCAATGTGAATCACCAATGTAAGTCTAACTTTAATGATTCTTGCAAAATGCAAGCGGATATGGTTGGCTACTATGTAGCCATTTTGGGGAAGAGACATTTGTACGGAGAAATCTACTATTTTAAAAATAAGACTGCCTATTCATATTACGTACATGCATTATTTATGTTTTATAATTAATAAAAGTTAAAAACTTTACATAGGAAGTATTTGTTCGTCCGAAAGAATTCAATCGGATTGAATTGTGTTCGATGTATGTCACGCAATCTCTTTCGCGCACTACCAAATTTTTTATATCATAGATGGGACCAATCTACGTAACGTCATATAATGCACGATAAACTTTAATTTGAATATGGTGTTCTTTACATCTTTTTATAAACTGTTCATGAAGCAAATCTTCCAATGTAAATTTTCTGCCACATGATAAAAGTAATCGTAAGTAATCAAACGTCCATTATTTAAATGCAAATAAGGAAATCAATTTCTAATTTTCTTATTTGGGCCTTTATAAGTGCGGACTCCATTCCACACAAGAGAAATCGTTTAGAAAGTATATTTGTACATCCTCAATTTTGCCTTTTAAAAGAACATTCCTCGTTTATTTTTTTTTTTCATTCATTTTTGAATGTAATTGATAATGTTGAAGAAATCGAAACACCAAAAATCTAATAAACGTGCTCCATATACGACATCTCTTGAGAGGAACGTCCATCTTATTATGTTCTTCTTTTTAATTAATTTACTTAGTAATGTAATTCTGCCAAGAAACTCTCTAAACTAAATAAAATTCTATAAAAAGTATCCCAATATACTTTTTAGGTAGCTTAAATAAATATTTGAAGCAAGCAATGTGAAATGTAAATAGAAAAACTCGTGCTTCATTTATTTGTATAATCCGTTTACTTTGAATGTAATCACGTCAAACTTCATCATTTCTATTATCTCGCCTTCTCTTCTTTATTATTACTATTATTATAACTCATTGAGATTCTACTCATGAAACATCTGATTAACAAACAGAAAATGTAACATTCTGTACATCTATTTATATTAAATACGTTGTGGTCCAGAAGATTTTAATTGTAATGTAAAAGATAAAATGTCTTACTGAATGCTGAATGAGTATAAATGATTTAGGTAAAATGTATTTATTCTATAGGCAAAGTAATTATAAATTATTTATTACTGAGCTTCATGTGTTTTATTCTTATTGAGCTCTTTCCTGTACTCCTGGCTGGCGCCTCGGACTTTGTTATCTAAGGTTATCGATTCTTTAAAGCGTTTTGAACTGCGAATGTAATAATAACATCATCAGCTGCTTAAGAATGACTTTTGCAATTTTCTTCGCGATATGACTCGAAAGTCTTATCGGAATATAACCAGAATAACTTTCTAAAGCTGTCTCTATTGCAGGTATGTATATTTACATAGATAGATATTCTAGATATTACTACAAAATGGAAAATAAAACTAAGCTCTAGATGGCTGTACTAAAGGATACATGGGAAAATTCATTTAAAAAACACAGATACAAGTTTTCCAGTTTATATACAAGCAATATACAGGTACTATAAAATACAATGCTAATCAAAAATCCAAATTAAGACTCTACGCTCAAAGTCCAAATTCTATGATGTCACCTTTCGCACTACGTTTATACCTGGCTTGTACAAAGAAAGCAAAACATGTTTGAAAACCACGTAAGATATTCGATTAGGCAACCCAAATGGCACACGTCGGTAAGATTCCATGCTCCCAAAAACATCTGAAGTTAAAAAGAAAATTGAACTATCTACTTCAACCATGCAATGCAGTTTTAATTTATTTAACAGTAATCTTGTTCCGAGCTTTGCGGTCACATCCTTAAGAGCTTCTGTTAATATAAAACTCGTTACGTAGAGGTACGAGTGCAGATTTATGACGATATTTAATCGAAATCTGGCAAAATGTAGACGATGCAGTTCAATAAGGATGGATGATGAAGTAATCAGGAGGGCGCGGACAACGATTCGATTTTCTCGTGTATTTCCGTTGTTGCAATGTATGCAATATGCGAGGAAATCGAACCGCGGCCGACATCCTCCCGTTTACGTCATCACATATTGCTACTAGAGATAGGAAAATATAATAAAGCGCTATACCTAATAATAAATTACGTTCCTATAAAATTTAGGTATTCCACCATCTTCTTTAATATAAAAAAAAAATAACAAGCTTGATAGCTTATTCTAACGTAACAGTTTAAAAATTATCCTGAATTGATTTTTTTGTATTGAAAAAACAAACGAGACAAGTGACAAACTAAAATTAAAGTTTCCGTAAATATCCTTCCTGTTAGAACTAAATGTCCTTTGTGAAAGGTAGAGGGCCCTGTTTTTATATTCGTAAAAAGAATGAGAACTGATAGGTACTTTTCGAATGCACTGTTTACAAGTGTACTGTATCTTTGTTATTGCCTAGCCAACTGATTCCACATTTTTATGAGGTATAGAACTCGTAATAAAATTTTTGTGATCAAAAAAAGTATATAGCGGTAGCCGACTACAAACAAAAATTGGATGCAAAAAATCGAAATAACAGCAGGGCTTATTTAATCGCAGATGCAATTGTGAAAATCATTTTGGGACCTAACTGCCTAACATTAAATTCTCTAGCTGCATCTCTAAATGACCGATGATTAAACACCCATTAAACAAATTCATCTTTTCAACAACCTATAAAAACCTTTCAGCTATTCTTCACAACAATAAACACAAAACGTAAAGTAAAGTACAGTTAGTACAATAAACAGTTTGAATGGATACCTGACAATTACTATTAAGCAAACATGTGTTCGAGCAATTTCAATTTAGACAAAAACATTGTACTAATGTGTAAAATAAAAAGTAAGACAAATAATTTAAACTTCAATTTCAATTTTCAAAATTGCATAAAACAATTGTTATTCGAAATTTGTTAACCAAAATTCAGGGTTGTTGGGCGGTCCTCCAACGATTTTCACAGCTGCTTTTAGAATTAAGCAGACTACTCCGCTTTTTTTCGATCTTTTGCATCTAATTGAAATAAGTTAATAAGTAAATTTTCTAGTTATATAAAAAGTTATAATTATACAAAAAGAGTTCTATACTTCGTAAAAATATGGAATCGGATTGATTTACAAATAACAAAGATGCGGGGGCATCAAGCTGTAGAGTGAAACAAACTGTATAATTGCTTCTCAACTAGTTAGAACGCGGTATGTGTTGTTCAGGAACAAACGCGCACGATGTGTTGCTGCTTGTATGAAAACTTGTAAAAATTGGAAATATCTGTACCACACCACAAAACAATCGACTTATATGTTTTTTTCAGTATTATGTACACACAGTCTGTGTTAGCCGTATTATGTATCTTACAGAACACTAATATTCATCGTCAACTTAATGTATCTCCATTTAAACTTCCTGGAGCCCCAATTTTTTTTCTCGGTGACATGGGCCTTCGGCGAGACAAAATCCACCTCGAAGAATCCATATAGACTATTTTGGGGAATATAGCATCAAATTAAAGTGATATGAGAATGTGTCAATTACAAAAATAGTCTACCAAGATTGTTCAATCATAACTGTGCAACTATAAGAGTTATTTATGATAATTGTTTAAGTACTAATGACGCCATTTCCTTCTTCTTAATGATGTGATTCACTTGGAAAGCATCGTATACGTGAGAATGTTCGTCCAAACGTAGTCTTCTCCAAATCTTGAGCATCCGTGTGAAACTTGTTTATTCTCTGATATTCGCGGTGTTCGCCAAATAACGAGATATGCAGTGGAAGCATAGAAAATCTTCGAAGGTTAGAAAAACGTTAATTTTTTTCATTATTATAAGCAAGAGCTGAATGAAAGAACGTGGTGTCAATAACAATGCTGAACTATGAACAGACATCTTAAACGATTTACATGGAATTATCAAAAATAAACGTCGCCGGAACATCACAGTTTCTTAGAGTTTTATGCCAAATGATTCAAAACCTGCTTGCTCACGAACGGTTTGTCCCATTTAAAAGTATCGCCAAAATGGTGGGACTTCTGTTTGAACACTGAAATACAGTTTGCTGTTGGAAAATAATTCCACAATACCACAAAATATGTAAAATATATACGCAATATTGTTCTTGCATACAGCTTCCACTTAATACACATAAGCTAATTTGATTATTGTAGGCGATGTCCTTATTTTGACATTCACGTTTCTTTGCCGCACACACTATAGCATCGGCTAATTAGGAAAGTTAACAGTACACAAACTTAATAAGCTTTCTATTTACTTTTCTAATACGGCACAAATAAGACGAAGCCATCACCTACACAGGTGCAAATGTTATTAAGTAATTTAAATTTTTAATTACTAGGATATAAGCTTTGTTAAATCCGGGTATGCGGAGTTCAGTAAATATTTAAGTTGTATTATTGTTATTACTAAATAAATATTTGACGCGGTTTGTTCTTTTATATTGCGGCACAGTGTGTGAAGAATCATTACCTTGCAAACAAAAAAGCAAATTACATCAAAATGTAGTCGTAGTAACTGTATTTACTTAATAAATCAGAGGGATTCTCACACAACTGGGTTTCAATCTCCGTCATAATTTCTTAATCTGTTCCAAATAACATTACATCGATAATAAAGTAGAAACAAAATTGCTGTTCTCATCGACAATAATATGAGTATTGGTTATTTTGAAAAAAAAAAATTGAAGTTATAAATACTAATTCTTAGTTTGGTGTAATAATAATATGCTGATAATCTCGTGTAACATACGTCAGTATGTGAACACAAGATACGTAACTACGAAGAAAAAGCGATGCTTTCAGCTTAAATTATTTATATTCATCATCGTGTTTGTTTACGAATAAATTTTTCTTTTCTTTAAAAACATTTAACTATGCCCAAATTAACGCAATAAAGTATATCCACAACGTAAATTACGCTAGGATTACGACGAACAGAATGTTAGTAAAAAAAAAAAACGCAATGAATCCATATTTATTACACTAATTCGGTAATAAACTAGATTAGTATATCTCCTTGTCAAGTAGGGTAAATTTTATTATTTTGTCGGCACAGTAACATCAAGCGGTATCGAGTTTGTTAAATGTTTTGCAACAAATAAAAGCGATATATTCTTCTATAGGTTACAGTAACGTCCATTTTACCAGTGGTTACTGAGATCTAACTAGTTGAATTATTTCATAAATCAATTTAGCACTTTGTTTACTTAACACAAAATAAAGTGTTTGTTTTTATAACGAAATGTGTGAACGTAATTAAAATCTTACATTCGTTGCCTTGCAATCCTCTTTAACGGATATCGCCAAAAAAACATGGAATTTCATCAATCCAACATTGAATGCCAAGAAAACAATGTACAAGTACAATATACAATGACCGTCAAAAGATCGGCATGAAATAAAAAACCAAAACCTGATAGCAGGTGCTTGAAAGAAGATTCACAGTTAGTCAAATTGTCATGTAACTTCCGTTATTTGTAAATTCTGAAATTTTTGGAAATAATTGCAAAAACTCCTTTTACTAGCTGAAATATAGAAAAAGTGTTGTTTAGTATGTGATTTCTTATCTAAATACAAAACTAAAAAATCATAAATTCTAGCAATTATGTTAAGTATTCGAAGAATTTTTTAAATTCAGTTTGGTTAAATTTTAATATTTGAAAAATAATATTTAATTAAAATACAAAATTATTTGAAGCAAAAAATAAAATTAATGCATAATTTTAAGCAATAACGGAAATAAAAAAATAATAATTTCTGAGTGTTGCCCTTGCGTTTGAATGAATAATAGAAAACGAATTTAGCTCTAACATTTAAACATTAAAAATTCAAATTTTGCGGAAGTTAAAGAAAAATTGTTGTTATGGCGTTAAGATTATTCAGGTAGTTTAAGCTAACACACGATAAAAATATCTTATGGAAATCACACTTAATTTCCGGAAAATGCCGCTTTCTGGATTTCGACAATTTCGAAAATTACTTTTTTAAAATAACATCACTTGGTATATCTATATATAGTTGCTCTACAGGCATTGTAGGCCTCTGGGAGTAATTTCTCTCCATCTTCTTTAATCATTTGCTTTCTCTTTCCAGTCTTTTATTTTTAGTTTCTCCAGATTTCCCATAACTTCACTTCTACACCTTTTCCTTGGCTTTCCTTTTTTCTTCTTTCCGATTGGTTTCTTTTGCAGTGTGATCTTAGGCATTCTGTCTCCGACCCTTTTTTTATGTGCTCTATTCACCTTATAATTGATACGATGATGATATATACGTGACCTGATATACGCCTAAATAAGTGGTTTATTTGCAAATACTACGTAGTTCTTTGTTCTTCTTCGCCATCCATCTTCATATTTATTTTAGGAACTATTTAAGGTTGAGTTGTAAATATCACGAACAATTATACGAATTTATTGTGTTACGCCACTACGCACCGGTTACGCAAAGACTTAAGAGGTGCTGAAACATGGCCAACGGTACCTCAATAATTACATTTGTATCGCAACCATATTCAAAATACATTGTTACCGTTATAAAGATCAAATATAGACTGAATATACCATAAATGCGAACACATTGAAATTAGTTAAGGAAAACATATTATTAAACTCTGAAAATTGAGGTTGGACTCAATATTTATTTAACCGTTTAGCATTCACTTCTATATATTATATTTTTTTTAATATGTTTGAGTTTAACATTATATAAGAAGAAATAACAGGTTCTATTTTTTCGACTTTATGTAAACAATTGCAAGGTGTACCAAGTGCAAATACAATAATTAATAAACCATGATTCTCTTGTACCATACACGAATTTATTGAAGATAGCCAAACTCATGGTGCTGGATAAAGTTGTTATTATACCAGGGCAAGTTTTGTTTTATTTCAGTGTACTTTGTGCTTTGCAGTTACAGGTTGACCCGAATCCAAAGGCGAGAATACTACAAAGACAACTACAAAAACAACAGATAAACAACAACGGCCATTATATTAGAAAATCATTTTCGTTCTTGTAACCAAAGAATATCCTCTAACAAAATTAATGCATCGTGCAAGACTTGCAAATACTAGACCGCTGCGAGACGCTTCGAGCCCAATTAAACTATTGCCAATCATTTCAGATGATTCTATATTCACGTAGTTATCAATGTCATTACATTCTAGACTTTAAATTTTAAAATCACGGTATAACACAATCAGTTGGCTCAAGATGTTGAACGCGTTTTACATGAATTGACTATAAACTTCGACAACTTCAGAACAGACAACAACAATCAGACAACTTCAGAAACGACTTGTCATTAAGCTATAATCCGATTTTCGCTTTAGGCCAATTCGGCCTCGAGGATTGACTGAGGTTGTTTACTCGTGACCTTAAATGCAATGGGTACGAGATTTCCTGAAGGATCTCAGACGGCGAATGGAATATCGCGACGACCGTGATTGTGGGAGTATTGGATGCAGCAACAGACTCCGTCCCTGCAATAACGGACACTTGGCTACCGGAGAAGCGGAATGCGGGTAAGAGGGCACGTAACACTTTGTGTTCGACAGACAGTGCTCGGGTTAACACTTATTATACAAGTCCGCTAAAAATTAACAGTTTAAACGATAGCATATCGTTGACCACCGAAAGTAATTCCTTGCTTAAAAACTTTTAAACGAGGCTCGGGAAAGACAAGCCACAAACCTGTTGTCAGCACTTTCTAAGATTGTAGGGCGCGTCATACTTACCGGCGGCAAAAACGAACTAAATCTGTTCGATTTCTATCCCATCCCGGACGAGCAGTTCGGTTTCCTTGAAGGATTGTTGACCGATTTACAGCTGCTTCGTTTATGCTGATGATACCGCGTTTTATTCGAGTGGTGGACACGAAAAGATCATAAT
Organism: Oryctes borbonicus; assembly: GCA_902654985.2. NCBI lineage: Eukaryota > Metazoa > Arthropoda > Insecta > Coleoptera > Scarabaeidae > Oryctes > Oryctes borbonicus. The sequence goes on along the minus strand of LR736884.1, from coordinate 3,100,795 downwards.
TAGAGGCCTACAGCGAGCGATGGATGACCTCATCGAATAGGTCGACAAATGGTGTCTCAAGATTAATGAGGGCAAAAGCGTCGCAGATCGGTTTACTAGAAGATGCTTGTCCACCGAAACCATTATTAACAGTACTCCGTCTCCATTGGTCTCCCTCTGGTCGATACCCTGGCGTCATTTTCGACCAGCGGCTCACCTGGGGCGTCACATGAAGGCCCTGAGAACAAATCCTTCAAAGCGAGAAATCACCCCTTCTTATTTGTAAGAACAGCTCATTAGGCGTGGAGACCGAAGTGTTACTCTATAAGCAATGCTCGAGGCCTGTCCTCACGGAGCGCTAATTTAGTGTACAGCCGCAAAATCCCAGTTATAACGACTGGATCCATTACGAAACAGAGTGTTGAAGATGAACGTAGATGATCCGTGGTTTGTCAAAAATATCCGAATCAGAGAAGATATTGGCGTCCCTTGCTTGACCGAATACACCAAAGAGAAATGTACGAAGACAGATACGCAATAAACCTGTACGCAAATAGCCGATACTCCCGGTACTACATCTACTAGAAATCTTAATTCATGCATAGGTAAAAAGGATATAGAGAATTTTACCTACATATGTTAATCACTAACTATCCAAAAAATAATCTTGATCCCATAGCTAGACAACGCTAAGCCTCTTTTCCTTAGCCCACTTTCTAATTACTTTAGCAATGTGATCGGCTTGATTCGAAGTACTGTTTCTTAGAAGCTGCAAAACATCTCCCAGCATATCCACCGGAAATTTTTGAGCAATAACCCCCTGCAAGAAAGCAAATTAATTAAAATAAATTAGGTATAAGACCTAAACGTAAAGTTTAATAGTAACCGTAGTGATTTAACTACTTTCTTTCATAAATTTTATTCGCTCAACGCATGGTAGTATAAGAGCATTGCGAAAAACATTTACGTAGAATTTAGTGTTTAAAAATGTTATCTTATCAAAGAACGTCAGAGATTCTTTAGTAATTGTAATTAAAAAGGTTGGTGTTACGCCAATAAAGTTCTTAATGCTAATGAAATCGAAGTTACTCTCTAAATAGACATTAAACAAAGATAAATTAAATAAATATCCTATATATCCTATTTAGATTTTAAATGATACGGTAACAATATTGAAACGACGGCAAATTCATTATATCGTAATACAAAATTTGATAATGTCAGAAACAATTTATAAAAAATATTTTTGTGGTATCTTCATTGTGATTAAACACGACTCGAATACATACGACATACTAATTTGGATAGGAATACAGTACATACATTTTCCTATTTAAAAAAATCTGTGAATCTAAATCTAAATTAAAAGAACAATTGTGAAAAAATATTTTGCCGGTTATTATTTATGGACACGGTATTTGTCTTTTGCTAAAATAAGTATTATCAGGTTCAAGTTTAGGAGAATTCAAACATAGTTCTATCACGTTAGAGAACGTATGTACGTCATCTCCAACGTCATTATATCATAATGTTGCGAAAATGCTGAATGAAAAAAGGAAACACTACATTTATGGGTTTTGGTGACTATCAAACATAAGGGAAACAATGTAGGAGAATGCCTAGTTTACTTTTTAGATAAACTACTAATTTGATATTTAAGAGAAATTCACGGAGGATCGTCAAGTAGGGCGATTCCATAATTAATTGTGAGGCGACAATTCTAATTCAGAAAAGTTGTAGGATCATTAGTATGACCGTACAGATTACTTAAAAGAAGCGTAGATTTGGCAAGACCGTTTGCGCATTTAGATTGCAAAATCTAAACGCCGTAACGTATTCGTTGAAAGTGTACATGACAAAATGCTAGGAATAGCATAACAATGTCAAAATTTAACAAATAACTATTTTAAAATTACAGCAAAATATTTTTCTGGTTCAAGGTTGCCATATGCACTTTAAGGTAAAGCAGTAATGCAGTTTAAAGAATGTCAGTACCGCCAAATGAAGCATAAAACTATTACTTACACCACCGTTGTATTTTACTGTAAAAAAAACAAGGCTTAGCATTGATTTCAAAAAAATTAAATTAATTTTCAGTTGCACATTTTCAAATTTAATGGCCTTGTATACCATAACCAATAACCATACAACTTTTCTAGGATTTTTGAGTCAGAATTAATCTTGGAATCGTCTGCCTAACGATTTTCCATGAACTTTTGACCACGATATAGATACGGACAAACAACAGAAGTGGAAAAGGAATATAACAGCTCTTGGTTAAAATAATATTTATTAGTATCAAAAATGCTTATACTATTTATAAACATAAAAATAAAAGGTAATTCAACCAAAGAAAAGTAAATAAGGTTCGTCTAGCGCCTCTATACTCAGGTGATAAAGGTTTAATCCCAATAAAAGACGGTAACTACGGAACCTCATAAATTGTCCATAATGATGGCACCCCACTACCGCTCCGCTAAAAATGTTACCGACCGGAATAGCACAACCAAGCGCTTCAAAAGAAAACTGTCTCAGCGGGTGGTCCTTCTGAGTGCGCCTGAACCTGTTCTAAGTGCTTTATCTTGATTTCCAATGCACAGTGATTACTACTAAGTCTACGCGCATTTGTTGGAAACTAATACCGCCTTCATATAGCCCAATTATCCAGGCACGTTCGAATACGGTTAACTATTTAAAAGGTGCACGTTCTCGTCTGTGAGGCATCATTCACAAATGCTTGAAATATACTGCACGCGTTTTACTCATTTTTATACGTTGCTATCAGATTGTAATAGGTGATCTGGTAAAGACATACGCGAAACTAAAAATATGTATTTTCTATATATATTTAAATCAGCAACTCTAATTTACTCCACCTATAAAAAGTACATTTGTGTTGCTCCAACTTTTCGATTAAAGGTTCAGGTAATTAAGAAACACACCCAATATCTTCAGCAAGATATACTAATTAGGTATTTTTGTGATTTACTTTTACTTGGACCGGAATTGGAAGTGACGACGTACCTTGTGTGTTAACATGAAAGTTGATACCTGCAGTATTAAAGTGCATTTTGTACATTGCGTCATTGAGACATTATTCAAAAACAATTTAACCAACAAACGTTACCGAAAACAATTTCGATGTCGATCAAGCAACACGTCTGGCTATGATGTTAACATACCTGTTGCTTAGTAACAGAAGCTCTGAATCTAATTTGTTCGTGTGTCTTGCTTGTTTCAAGTCCGAACCCACTCAGAATTGCGCGTCCGCGAACAAACGTGATATTGATACAATTTTCTGTTACATTTTATTTTTTCATCTCACATACTTTTGTAAATTACATTCCAATCAAAATTAATAACATAGAATATATAGGTATTAGGTTGTTTAGAAAACAAAAAGAGATCCCCAAAAATTATTTTTGGCAACATGTTAAACGTATAGGGGAAAGACGTGAGCTATTTGCAGGTGACCAAACTTTCTAGGTCACCGTGATTAATGCGGATATTTAAAAATAAATGTTTGATAATAGAGCATGCAAGAAACCATAGTTTTTAAAAATCCTGTCCAATGCGTTTGCCATTCCGAACAAGTCTTCGGCTAAAAATGTGTGAACACGAACCAGATTTAATTAGCAACTGATTTATCACGGGACATATGTAATCATCTTGAACTGAAACAAGAGTTGCAACAGAGAGATGTCAAAGGCGGCAGTTTACTCAAGCAATTTAATGTCATCCTTTCCATAAGAACCAGTTTAACGCATTACTTAAGAGATTTTACTACTAAATTTCAAAAAAGCTCATAGAAGGATGATTTAGGGACAATGAACGTACAAGGACCATTTAATTAAAAAAACTATGCTAAAAATGAAGTAAATGCTTTGGACTTACGTTTTGATATCTAAAGCCTCTCGTATCCTAAAGTAACAAAAAATTGATTTCATTGTAACTTAATTCCTTAAATTGCAAATTGGGGGAAGAAATTACAAAACGAAAAGGTTTCATGTCCATCAATAAATAATCAACTATACTGCACTAATATACGTAATTCTTAAAAGATCTGTAAACAATGTTTTATATCTTGCTTTATAATTTACAAGATAATGAACGGATTACACCATAATTATTTAAGTAAGGCGCCAAGGAACGCCATTAGTGGGTCGGAATTTATCGTAAAAGCTACCAAGAGAGAAAAATAAGACTTTCTTGACGTATCTAGTATATACCACGGCATATTCTGTAAAATTACAAATATACAAATTTCCGCAGCTGCGCTCGATTTTTTTATTTACAAACCTGAAGACAGTTGCAGTGTCGTGAGTTACTCACTTGCTATCAATTTAAAGGCTAACACTTTATATGTTTCAATGCGATATGATGCAAAGGTAATATATAAGATGTTAAATGTATCGTGCAACATTTATCGAAATTTAAACGCTTTTTTTGAAAAAAAAATTACATACCTTTGATATTACTCTTGCCATATTATTAATTTATTCCATTGTGAAATAATAAAGACGAAACCATTTACTCTAGTCAATTGTTGTTTTTTATACAAATTGTTATTTATAAAGTGATAAGAAACCGTGCGTAATACAAAACTATTATCTTCAGTTTCTAAAATGTAATTTACATTTTTAAATTTTTCCATAATAAGATGCACTCTATACGTACTGCCTTACATTTTGAGGCAAGTTGAGGCATTTCTTATTCGCTGCTACATGTTTTCTACATTTCTAGGTGGTGTCGTATAAACAATGGTTTTTTTTTGGAAGTCATAAAAAAACATCACAGCGGGTATTCCGCTGACATTCAAAAAAATAACAGCAGCAAAACGATGTAATTGACAACATTAAAGCAGTATCGTCAAAAGGGGTTATATGGAACAATTTGACGCGATTATTTCAGGCCATGTATAGCCAACTATAGGATAATATAGAATTTCTACTTAAATATCAAAAGATTGTACAGTTACTACTGCGTAATTTAGTGCATTCCAAAAGTGACTGAAGTTGGTTGTTCCTGTCTAAAAAATTATTGAAAATTAGGTAAGAATTATTTTTTTTTTTAACCCTGGCTACTTTCATCTGCCCAGGAGGCTGTGTGAAATGTATGGGCTAGTAATATTTTTTTATATATCATACAGCAGCCTAGTTCAGGAATATATAACGACGTAACGTATTTCTTAAAAATACAAACGATAGAGCCGGATTTATTTTTTTGTCATCTCAGGGGTTACTTAGAACAATGCCCCGCCGCTATAAAAGAGTATCGGGCGGTCGGAAGTATCGGGATTTTTCGAATGAAACTTTAGAAAAAGCTTTGCGCGACAAAAAAAAAAACAAAAGATATAAAAGAAAAATATGGCATACAATTAACAACATTAAGTTGAATTCCCATGCAACCGAGAAAAGGTGCTGAGCAAGGTAACTCGTCCAACTGATCCAAATAATGCATCTGTTATTGCTACGATCGTTGAAAATCTTCTAAAGGAGAAGCGGTATGGCAATGTTGAAAAACCGCAAGTTGGAAAGAGAAAGAAGATTCACATAGAACCCGGGGAAAGTGTCACTTTAGAAAAATTACAGGTGTTTGATATATTTCATTTACAGTGTTCTAAGTAGACATGACAGAGAGTTAAATTGGATCAATAACTTCATTTTATACCTGTTCCAAGTAAGCCCAAAAACCGATCTACTAGGAACAGTCACTTTAGAATTTTTTCACATATATAAAAATAAATTAAAACATTTGATTATGTAAACTTGAAACACTCCCAATTGCGCATAATACACAATTTTTTGTTTTATTATTTTTTTTTTTCAAAATTACAATTACAAATAAGTCAAAATCGTTCCAAGTAACCCCATTTTATGGTAAGTTAATACTGAACGTATAATGGATTAAAATTTATAAATGAGCCCTAATAAAATTATAACAAATAAATACTGCATTGGTAGCAAAGAGAAACTACGAAAGTTAACATTATGTGGAAATTTTAAGCAAAGACTTGTCGTTTTGTTAGATAATTAGATAATAATTTTAAAATAAGTGTAATATCTTGAAATCTGAAAATACTGCAAAGAAGTATAACGATATTGGTGCTACTTTGAAGGTAATATTACAATAATAATAATAATAAATAATTAATAATACAAGAAAATTGCTAGCAATATCAAAGAAATATAGGTTGTATGTAAAAAATTCGTTTAAAAAGAGCGTTTACATTTCGATATGATACATGACATATTTAACACCCTATATATATTTTTACATTACATCACCTTGAACCATATAGCGTTAGTCTCAAAATTGACTTCAAAAGAGTAACCTAGGATACGACGTCCGTTTTTAAACCTGATCATAAATCACCAACACTATCATAATTTGCAAAATATAGCCAGAAGCGCACATAACCCTTCATCATTACAAAGGTGATTTAAATGGCCATTAACATGATTAATGAGAAATATAGCAATCCATTTACAATAAAAACGCTGAAGGCAGTTACGGAAATTTGAAACACTGTGTATATTTGTAAATAATTTTACAAAATGCGCTATGCTATACTATATATTTGGTAGATTTCACGCTAAACTCCGCTGACACATTAATGGCGCATCCGGTATATCCTAGAAATCTTGCCGTATATATCTCGACGTCTTACGAACGAATCATCGACGAATAACAATTAACACAAAAACAATGCCTAATTGTGTAAATAATAGTTAAAACGAATTGTATTATGATTAAATAAGAAGCCGATACCACGAAAAATTGCCTACGTGATCGCAGTAATGTTCGATCCGTTACAATTAACAAACAAAACAAGAAGTCACTACGTAAACTCAAATATTTACATGCTGTAAATAAATCTTAATTAAGGCGTCATGCTTAATTATTTCGTGGTACCATTGTTTCGAGAATCCATGCTAATTAAGTTGAGAATGGGGTAAATTGTTTTTGTAGGCAGAATGTCACGAACCGAGACAAATCCTCGTGATAAATTTTAGCCCGAAACGTAAATGATTATATACAAGACTTTTATAATGCCAGTCTTCTGGCATTATAAAATTCCACCTAAAAATTTTCTAATAACGTAGTAGACGTCACAGAGTATCTTCCAAAAATATTTCTGACTATACAAAGTGATTAATAAATAGCGAAGCAGGCACTTTCTCCATCTGGAAAGAAGCCAAGATAATATGGGTTTCACATGTCCATTTTTAAGATATCGAAGTATTTACAATTTTGTCCTCAATCGCCTATCTATTTTTTTTTCAAAATATCCGAAACGCGAATAAATTTTGATACATTATTCGAAAAATAAAATAAGGGAAAATATACTTATTTCATTTTAAAATTTCTACAAAGCAGTTTCTAGTAGACACAATACACAACCAAACATTACATTTGCGGCGAAAATCATGTGTTTGACCAGAGGTGCAGTTTCTACCTCTCCCTTTCTCGTAAAATATTGGAAAAAATCCAGCTTATCTAGTCTGCTGTCATCTTACGATTTAGGTTCCAGTGGCTTTCTTATTTTCTTTAGCGGTTGTGGCATCTCAGAAGTACTAGGGCGGCCTCTTTTTTACTGTTTTTTTTAAATAGACTTTTTGCGACTTGTTATAAATATTTTAATTGCATAGCCATGATTTTCTTCTTATAATTTGTATTCCCGTCTATTAAGCAGCCATTCGTTATTAAGAACCTGCGAAAATAAGCTCATATACCACCTAAGTTTTCATTCTATGTAGAGCAATGAATTATTTGGCTTAGTTGCCGCATAAGAAGTAGAAAAGATAACAGCTTTGTTGTCATACCACTTGACAATCGCAATACGATTTTTGTTATCAACTTTTTCGTCAAAATATCCTCGGCCTTCTTTTCGTAGATCTACGTCTGGTTTCAGTAAACAACCTCTAAGACAGTTTGACCTAATCCCCAAACTTAAAATACCAAACTCATCGCGAAGGTAGAATGTAAGCTGCAGACTCGTGAAAAAATAATCAAAATAAACAACTGACAATGGTTTGTTTTGCTCTTGTTATTTTGCCTTCTTCAATATCCGAAAACATGTGATTCCTGAATGTGTCTTGACCTCCGTATGGGATAAAATCGTAAATCATGGTAGAACTTCCACGTTTTGCAAAAATATTAAAAGCCCATTTTTTTGTTTATTGCCTTCTCGAATCCGCTTTGTTACCTTTATAAGACACCATAATTTGAGGGGCATATTATCCGCAATTGCGGTTAAACGTGTTTCTTCGGACCAGTAGTCAGAATATGCTGGCAATTCCTAAAATAAATTTCAATTTCCTCGTGATTTACTAAACCCAGTTACAGAACTGCTGAGTGGAATAAAAATATGTCTATGCTACTGATCATCACTGAAAAAGGTTTTAAAATGTCGCAACAGGAACTGTAGTTTATTTGGTTTTGAAGAATCGCCACGCCACGTCTATGTACACTTTGTACTCAACAACACATAAGTATCGGCACCCTCCGCACCACACAAGTTTAATTTATTATATAGTAATATAATAATTAGTCCGGGACGGCCGTTTCGAGGACACGAATGGTCCTCATCATCAACCGGTCACCGGTTGGTAGGTTGACAGATCATAATTTTCAACACAGACTTGATTATTGTCGCTGGCTATTGAACATGGTACAAGTAAACTCTAATTTTTTATCTAATATTTTATGGTCAGATGAGGCCATTACTAGTAGCACAGTTAGGGAAAACATTCAAACAACAGAAACGTCATATTCTTTTTAATGGCACCATATGCCGTTTACTTATTCACCGTATAGAAAATGTATATCTCTAAGGTTTTTGTGCAATCATGCGAATGCTTTAACACGACAAAAGTTAGTAGTATTTCCCATATAACCGGATGTGATGCTATCTTTCTTATTTTAAATTGAATACTTTGTATATTTTTACGATATTGAAAATGCAATGGAAAGCTGATTCTAGTCAAAATAAAATAAGCTAAGAACTAAATTTCTTTTTCCGGAGCGAGTCGTAACAGAAGAAGATGAAGATGAAAGACACTTAATAGAAGCGTCGAACTACTATAGGTCTTTCTCAGTTACATACGCAGATCAACACCCGGAAGAATTTTAGTAATTAAAGAAAAAATAAGCTGTCTTCTATTTAGCCCGGCACATCTTACTATAGATAGACTCTGAATTGACTCTTTTGTCTAAAACATGCTCCACTTTAGGGTTAATTTTGGGATATTCAACATTTAATGTTTTCTTGATTGTTTTACAACCCATCATTCAATTGATAATTTTTATTTCTGGGCCTGTTTACTACTCGATTTTTCTGTCACATCAATCGAAGATGCGTTGAATCATTGCTACGATCTTATTTAATATTTTTGCTATTTTCCGTTGATTTTTTTTATTTTTATATTCCAAAATCATCAACTTGCGCTCTTATAAGTAAAGTTCGCCACTTTCCGTGCGCGCGAAACTAGAAATGACCAGACAGATTCGTATTTGCTGGTCTCACGTTGCCTACTAGTTTCCCCCCGAGTCGACAAAACACGAGTCCGTCTAGTCTCTGCTAATCTTGTAAAGCGTACGGAAAGTAATATACTATGTAACGATCTACGGCGTATTATAGAGAATACAAACCCTATTTCATAGTAATAACTCATTAATACGGTACCTCATGTATTATCGTGATATCTTTTTGAATTTATATTATTAAAAAAAAAATGTTTTATTTATTTTTTGTAACACATTCGAAGAATGGTAAGAAATACACTTTAATTATTTTCCACTACATTTGGCAATAAAACAAGTTACATATCACTATTTTATTTCCTCTGCAAGTGCATCAATTGCTTTAACATTCACGCAATGATATTATTTGTAAAAAGGTTCGTTCCAGCGCTCCACCGATCCAGTTTGTGAATCGCTGGGTACGTGTGTAAAACAAATTTGGGATTCCAACATAACTTCTGACTAAAACGTGTACCAATAATAGGATGCGCAACATAAAATTTGACAAATCGTTCACTGAACAGTCGAATCGATTCGCTGATTCTCGTGGGTTTGCTAGCCACAGGCATGCGCAAAATGTGTTTTAAAAGTTCTCGCACATAGTTCAGGGAACACCAACAGATGACACTGGTTACAGACAGGTTCAAATTCAATAAATGTTGGTAAGCCGTTCCAACATGCCACGATAAGGAATCGGTCGGAAAGTAATACATTTTTTAACGCAAGCGTAGAAAACCGTTCATGCAGTAATCCATGCATATTGGAACAAACATATAGTCGACTATTGGAAGACGAATAAGCATATCTACTTTTATACTTTGGGTTAAGATTTTGATAATTCGTTCTCCTTTTTATACAATGTTAGCTAGGAAGAAAGCGCCAAATTATCCTGTGTGACGCCCTGTCATCTAAAGAACTCTGTCGGGGATGAGGATCCTGCTACAAGGAAGACGCAGCTCCTTAACAGGTTCATATGTAGAGTATGAAGACAGTATGTTTTAAGAACTGTAAACACCAAATATTTATTATTTTTAACAATAAGGGGTTGATTTCTATCGGAGCTACACAATTTTCCTTTTTCCTTTTATTAAATCCTACATGTTCCGCATTTTTGTTCTTAGTTCTCATTTTATTAATTATTATTTCTTTCTTATTCCTCCCTCTCTTTATTGTCGCTTTTACGGTGGTTTACGCATCAACCAAGTAAGATAATCTTGCAGCAATTTTAGTATTCGCTGGATCTAGCAAAAGTTGCTACGAAGTAGAATCCAATGAACGCCACCATTCTAAAACATGAACTCGTTGCCACAATTCAATAGCCTGCATGTTTGTGCAGAATCTGATAGAAACGCTGTTCTAGAATTTTTTTATAAATATTTTCCGATACCTAAAACAGGCCATTCTTTAGTAGTTTAAATATGAAGGTATGCAGATAGGTATTTTGCTAACGTGCATAGGCCAGAATAATTACTTAGACATAATTTCATGTTGTGTAGAGCTTGCCTCTGAATATTTTTTTATCTGAACACTTTTGCTCTAAATTGCTCACGAAAGGAATTTCTTTCTGTTCACGCACTAGATGGACGGTTACTCGTAACCCCTTAAGAAAAAATTAAAATAATATGAATATGACAAAATAATATGAGTAGCATGGTACTAAAACAAATAGTATCATCAATTTTATCTCAAATTGGCTCCAGTATGAGCATCTCTACCCGCACGAGTAAAACACAAGCATACTCGCTATATGAGTTATAGGTAAATCTGTTCAAAATAATTACCGCATACGAATTAAACAAAGTTACTACAGGTAGACTGCAGTACTTGGCGTGCATGTAGTTCGCTAGTAGAACTAATACAGAGGTACCTGAACGGGATGCAGACAACGATCACAACCTTAATTTGGTGAGCATTTGTAGTATTGTATCGTTCAATAAACAAACTTGCCCTAACTCAATGTTGTAATATGAATTTGTACGTAGATATTGTAATGATTTACACGAGGGTAAAATTTGAAAACAGATGATTTTTCGAAGTTAATTAAACTTCGGGCTTGTGGAGTTCGGGAGTATTTCTAGACCACTCTTTCGACAATTTGAATTGCGATGTTCCAACACATATAAACACTATGTTTATATGTTCCATACTAGAACTCATTTAAACCACTTCGCTTAACTATAACTTTGAATTACTAGACTAAAATTCAAACAATAAACACTTTGAAATTGGGGACAACCAAACACGTGTTACCTGAACGAAAATCAGACTCAAAGTCTTCTGAAGCGTCTCCTCGCTCCTTTATTTAATCGCAATAACAACTGTTTTGAACACAGCTAATTTTCATAATTTTTGCCTTTCGAAAAATATTTCGATAACGAAACTCAATCGCATAATGTAAATTATGCATAAACAACTGCGCAATATTAAATTTTACTGACAAACAAGACGATTGCATGACGAACGCTATTTAATTTACAAAATTACAACGGAGATACGATTGAAATTATTATGAAGATAAGGAAATTTTACATTAAAATGGATGTTCCACTACTACCGTTGTTAATTGGGCTTCATATAATCTCGTAACTCCTTCGTTATCTAGGTAGAAGTTTAGAAGAGTTAAAGCTACCGAAAACGAGATCAAGGTCTCCAGAGAGATTTTGACTGTGGTGCTAATGACAACTTAGCTTGATGTTGTAAATTATAACGCTGCAGTATATGATGTGGGAATAGATCGTTTTTATTTATTTTATGTACGAAGGAAGCCCTAAAAATTTCCGGAAATGACCACTAGATGCCACTTCAATTTGGTTGTCTTAAACTTTGACATTTAGTATAAGAAACATCATTGACAGAAAAACAGTCCGCCGCTTAGTTTAGTATTAAAAACAAAATCAATTTAGCGAGAAAATTGATATTTCTCGTGAACATTTTCGTGCGATGATTTTTTACGATTTTAAAGGTGGCTTAACTGAACAACAATGCATCGATCGACTTCATTCTGCCTATTCAAGACCACAGTTTATACCACTCTTTTGCAGAATTTAAGCGTGGACGTACTAGCATCAATGACGAATTTCGTAAAGGTTGTCCATCAACCGTTGTCAATTGTTCCGGCAAACATCAATGCTGTGCGAAAAATGATTGAAGCGAATCGACATGGGGGATATCGAGAAATACAGGCATCCTTGGACATTCGTAAAAGTCAAATTCAAACGATTTTACATGAGCATTTAGTAGTGAAGATACTTTACAGTCGTTGGATTTCACACAATTTAAGCAAAGCTAAAAAAATGGCTGAGTAAGGTGTAAAAAAATGCTTCAAAAACGCAAACGCGGTACTTTTCCAAGGTATACAGTATCGTAACAGGTGACGAAACCTGGATATATTTATGCGAACCAGAAACAAAAAAAAAATCAACCGTTTGGGTGTTCCAAAGTAAACCAAAACTGAGTCTGTTGCTACCGTTGCTCTTGAAGATCGAAAAACAGTAAACGCTCATTGGTATACAACAATTTGTTTGCCTCGATTCTGATGAAATCAGAAAAAACAGCAGGCACCTTTTACACAGCGCATCCAATAGTCGATTATTTAAAGGAGAATAACATTGAATTAATGACTCATTGTCCATATTCGCCTGACTTATCACCTAATAACTTCTTCCTGTTCTCTTTTATCAAAAACAAATTGCGTGGTGAGCGGTTTTCGACACCGGAAGAGGCCGTTGAAGCATTTAAAAGGCATGTTTCTAGCATACCCAGTACAGATTGGAATAAATGTCTCGACAACTGTTTTTTTTTAAATGCAAAAGTGCTTAAAACTTACCGGCAAATATTTTGTGAAACAATAGTTTTTTTTTCGATAAAATGTTTTTTTTTCTGAAAATTTTTAGGGTACTCCTCGTTGCTCTTTAGTTATACAGTTTTATGTATAACATCTGAATAGTTTACACAATTATGCTAAAAACAA
>LR736884.1:3052066-3087221 GCA_902654985.2 Oryctes borbonicus | reverse complement strand
TATACATACATATATAGGAAATATTATTAATTTTTGTATGTGTAATTTGTTTGTTCTGCAAGAATTTGTGGCTAACTCTGTATAGTTAGTTAGTTTAATCTTGGCGATCACATGACCAATTTTCATACACACGAATCAAATCAATACTTTATAATCAATTGAACTACCGCACAAAAATTATCATTTTCCCTTACATGATGAACGCACGTCGTAATTCAAAATGGCAAGCGTAAGTATTCAACGTTATCTTTATAGGATATGTTAGAAGAAGATAAATGATTATCTGCATGCTTTATTTATACTAGAAGAATGTCACGTGCTTGCCAAAATCAAATGAACCAACTATACACACATTAATATCTACATTCGTTCTGTATCGAAAAAATATGCAACTAAAATTAATAAACAATAACAAATAAACGGAGTATTTCAAAATACTTTTTATCTTAATTTAATTTCTACCGTCAGAATCTAAACCTCTATAAGTTAAGAGTACAAGAACTAAGTTACTTTAAGTAATGTTTATATTTCATATATAGCACGTTAATATACCTGAAAGACTCCTACGATAGCACCACGTTTCCCTTCCCAAAATTCTGGATTGGGCTCCAGTCTATCAAGCATATCAAACGCCTTTGCAGCATACCAAAACTCTCCCATTCTATAACAGTCATTTGCGATCAAAAGCAATAAATTGAAGCTTTCAGGACTTGTCTCCATCTTTAAATACAGCTCCCAAGCAGACTGCGCTTTATTATTCATTACATAGCATCTGGCTAGATTTGAAATGTACATGTAGTCTTCCCGAATTTTGGGATCTTGAATTAAGAGAAACGTTTCTTCAGCTTCTTTATACTGATCACAGGCAGTTTTAGCTTGAGCGTAATTGAAATTAAAAGTATCATCTGAAAAATACAACAAAATTTGAAGTAAATGACTTTTGAAGAGATTTTCGTCGTTTACCTGAATGTAAATAACTTTTAATTGATGTCAAATAAACCAAGACTTCTTCAAATTGACCCGCTAGAAAAAAAGCTGCCGCCATGCATTGTCTTCCTGGAATGGTGTCACATTCACTGGATGAACTTCCTACCAACTGGAAGCATTCCTCAGCTGTTTTTACATGTTCCGTCTTAAATGAAACAAATTATGCTTCACATGAGTACTGGTCAAAATTATCGTGCTTACGGAATTTAATTCCTGACCCAATGCTGCATTTACCACACCTTTCAAAATATACTCTTGAGGAACTGCTGGTTGTAGATCCTTAATTAAATCATAAGCTTCCTTGGTATCATTTTGTCGTAGATAATGGATTACTAAATTTAACCTAGCTTCAGCAACTACATCAACTAAAGGTGGAAAAACCTGATAGTAATTTTATTGTAAATGCAGGGGTCTTATTAAAACAGTTATCAGACAGAAACCAACCTGCATTGCACCTTCACCGTTGCGAAAAACGACTAAGTTATGTTTTACCAGATCATGTCCAAATCCAGCATTAGCACTATGGTCAACAATCGTACGAAGTTCACTCTCAGCAGCAGCACCGTTATACAGTCGGAAATGATTACAAGCCTAATAAAAGCAATATATCATAAAGCATAGAATTTACATAATACACAAAGCAAAAATATTAACATTGCAATCTTTTTAAAGATGTCTTAGAATTTGTTTACAAAAATAATATTCTCCTTATTTCTTTCTCGGATGTTTTTACGGATGGTCATTCTTTGCGTAAAATTATCAATTACATTGTGGCACGTTTGCGCTTCAATTTCATCAGTAAGTTGAATGTTTTATTTGGGGTCATTAATCATTCGGGGTTTGTAAAAATAAACGTTGTCCTTAAGGAAGTCCCATAAGAAAAGTCCAGAGAGGTGAAATCGCATGATGAGGGCCACTGAATAGAGAGAAGACATTTAAAGATCCATTTTATATAATTGAAGCGAAAAATTTCGAATATGAACGTCTTATACGTTCCATCATATCAGACTCCATTTTCAAGCCTAGCATTTTAAGATGACTACATAACTTTCTCTCTCGACGGGGTGATTTATCTCTGCGTGCTCGGAAAACTATCTCTATAGAGATGATTTAAAATTATACTGAAACATTCATAAGTTCACAGCTGTTTTGTTTTAATGAAGTATTCACCACATTATTACATTTTTGGAATCCTCATTAAATTCTGAGCCAATCACGCACAATTTCATCTGGATGATTAAATCAACAAACAGAATTGTCGTTATTGATCGCAAGAAAATCCCCGGGAGAAACTACAAACTCAATTATGAGCCCTAAAGTGACTATTTCGGCGCATGCAGAGACACAATAGACCCATACTTTTTTTTGAAAATCACAACGGGCAAACAGTTACTATAAATTCTACCAGGTACGATGCCGCAATGCCCCATGATTTTTTTAGCTCTGCCCTCCAAGAATATGATCATTTTAATGACTAGTAGTAAGTTCTGACAAATAAGGATACTAACCACATTAACAAATGCCGCATTACAAGCTGTAAGAGAATAACTTCCGGATAAATTGATATCAAAAAGAGGCAACATCAACTGGTCACCAAAAATCCGGAACTTGACTCCAAACGACAAAATTCATGTGCTGAGAAAGACCCATCGCTCCTGACTTATGCACTAGCATAATGGAAAATTTAAAGTATCCCCTGGATGTGTGTCAACGGCAAAATGGGCGACGTCTAGATCATATAATTTTCCATATATGAATTTCTAATAAATCTAGTTTTAAGTTCTAAATAAAGTTAGAGAAAACTGACGTGCAAATCCTCTGACACACCTTGTACTACATATTTAATAAATTAAATATCACGATTATTGGTACTATTCCGATCGCCAAGCATTTGCAATGTACAGACAAGTAATTGAAAACTTGAGTAATGTTATTCTGGAATAATTTAAACCAGCTATTCGCACTAAGTTTCCTAAGCGTTACACGTTCTGTAGTCTATGAAATATGTTAATTTGTGCATAGGCATACGCAGTAAATCGGCTACTCTTGTTGGTTCACATGAACTTATAGAACGCTTCTTATAAAAGGTAAATATCAAGATTAAAGAATAACATCCAAATATAGAGTTTCTAGAGGCGAAGTTGGTAGAGTCTAGGTCGACTTCGATAATTCAAAAGCTGGGTACTCTGGCAGGGCGGTGACTCAGTCTCACCTACGCCGGAAATCTACGGAATCCTCAATGGACACTCACCGTTATCGCAACATGGCCCACAAAAAGAACTCTAAAGGGCGAGGAAAATAACCGTGAGACGAAAATTTGTACATCGAAACCTGAGTACCTACCTAATACTTGATTAGAATACCCACACAAAAAGAAAAACATTTCGTGTGGCTAAGCGGCGAAATTTACCTTGTTTTCTATACTCAAATTCCAAAAAAAAAAAACGTTTTCGTGAGCAGATAAATTTTGCTTCTTCTCTGGGCGGAATAAAGCCCCAAAATTAGCGTAAAACCTTTCATAAGGCACAAATTAGTTTTATCACACAAAGAAAACTTCGTACACACACCCAACTCGCGTCAAAACTTAACGGAAAAGAGCTCCAAAAATTGAGAAACCTAAAGTTCTAGAATAAAATAGTTTCTGTGATAGTACATCACTCAAATTGACCAATCAGAGGAGTTATCGTAAATACCCAGGATGATAGTCGAGCGATCTCTGTTGAAACGTAAGAAGAAATTTACTACGGACAGTAACGTTTTTAAAATATATCTTCATAGGTAATAAAATTTCCCAAAAATTATCACAGCCGAAAATATGATAAAAGAATTGTAATGACCGTAAAATAAAAGTTAACGAAAATATTGGCAAAAGTGTGCCTAACTACGAGGGTAAATAAAACCACAAACTGCAAGCGCATCAGACAGAAACCGAGAGCTATCTGTCCGGAGAAAATACGCGGTAAAAGTGTAATACACGCTGGTAACCACAAAGTGAACATTTAGCGCGTAACACATTGCCTTCTTTCTACAAGAAAAAACTAAAAATGTAATAAAATACTGGGTGTTCTACTTGAACAACAAAGTAGGTCCTCAGTTCACTACTTACTAATCAATTTACATGTGCGGTATACCAAAAAGCATAAATAATAGCCGCGGAAAATATAATAAAGTTAACAATAAAACACTAAAAATCCTCATCTTTTTAACATTTTAACGTAATTGTGTATACAGTACTAAATCCGTTAATTAACTATTAACTATTTTGTTCTGCATTCTTAAAAATCTACATATTAATTGTGAACAACTTTGTATGTTTACGTTATATAATAATATCAAAGTAATGTATCTCCAACATTTTCATTCATATTTATTTTGACATATTTATCCTCTGTTCTAAGAAAAGTTGGCACAGTTACTAGAATTATACCGAATCTACTAATAATTATAATACAACAGACAATTTTAATTATTTAGCATTTTAATTATTCACATGAAAAAAAAAATGTAGGTTATGTTCTACATTTTTTTTTTTTTAATGAAATGTAAATTTTATTTTGGGTTTATTAAAATCTACGTATTTTTATGAGTACCTTAGCATAAACCGTAATATTTATTAATAGAAACTCCATTTTTAAAAATCCTTATAACATTCAAAATTATTTAAAGCGCGAATAATGTTTTTTTACCAAACGCTTAAATTGGGAAAAACGTAATTTTTGAAAATGAATATGGTTGCAATTTCATATACCCATTAAACACAAGGTACCCGTACACAAGTAGCACTAAGGCAAATTTGCTACCAATTGAGGCGTATATGGTTGCATGGTGCTCAGGCGCCGTGTTTCACTGTATTATTATGGGGGTTTCGCTTATCAAAGGTTCGTGGTGTAGCGTAATATTTTGCGTAAAAATTGGGCAAGTTACAAATTAATGTAAAATATACAATGTATTCCAGATAACGACCTCTTTCAATAAGCACAAACAAAATATACATTACACTTAAAAAAAAAAGGTAAGTAGTGTTTCGTGTAAGGTAATCCTAAATAAAGATTGTCTGTGGTAGAAGTGTGACCCTTATTTCTGTGTATCACTTTAGGTGGTTCACCTGTATATAACTATGGGAATCGTCAACTAAAGCTTAAAGAGAATGAAAGTAACAAAGGTAATAATGAAAATATATTATAGAACTCGATAAATAAGAAATTTCCAAGTAATCATATTTATCTGCGCTTTTCATTCCCTGGGATTCCAAAAACACCCAAAGGAGAACAGAAGGTAGTATATTAATAGTCGGAGGCCAACAAGAGAAAACATAACTTATTTTGTTTATTGTACAACCTTTTGGCCTATATGTTGAATAAAGATCAAGATTTTATCCAGGTTATGGGAGCAGGGGACAAATATCCTTTATTAATTAAAATTTAAAAATTCTTAATTCGCACACACGTGACATTCTTCCCTACTCCGATTTCTGTGTGACAATCGTACAAGAGCGCACAACTGGTTATTTTCACACGATTAGAAAACCGCATTTCTATTCCAAACGGAAAATCTAGGTATAGACACTAAAACTTTACAAGCACATATTAATAGATCTCCAAAATTTTTTCAAGAACCACCGGTTGGCGACCGCTGATCTAGGTCATATAAATTTTAAATTCTATAATACAGTGTGAAGCCACTTCTTTTAATAACCACTTTTATTACTTTTTTTGATAATGACTTAATAAGTTTATCACTGTTACCTTTAAATTAGTTGCAATTACTGAATCACTGTACTGATTTAAATATACTCCCAAAACTTCTTGTGATACATCATAATAATCTAATTTATAATAGCACAATGCTACATATACGTTCAATGCAAGATTGTCTCTAGAAAAAAACTTATTGTAAAATCACTATATCTGATATAACAATGAAAAAATTATACCTATTCTGCAGCAACAATCTTTTATAAATATCAATCGCTTCTTGATAATGTGCCCTTAAATAATGTATTGCTGCTAAACTCAACTGATCTTCAATAATATCTTGTAACTGCTGATGATGTTCCATCAGCATAGATTCATCACTTAACTTATGCGATAAATGGAAATTCAACCTTGTCTTCAAAGGACAAGACTCTGCATTTTGTAGAATTTGCCTCGATTCTTCATACATTCCTAAATAATTACAAGGTAAATACATTATATAGATATTATTTGAATTATAATAACATTACCTAAATAAAAATAACAGCATGCTAAATTTAAACAAATATTGGGCATATTTCCATTCTGACCATGTAATTGTTGATATATAGATAATGCTCGCTTATAATCGCCTTTATGAAAGGAGCAATATGCCATCCACAAGTCAATGTTAACATTTGGTTCTTGAAACTGTTTAAACTAAAAGAGTTCTAATAGAAACAGAAACAAGTAATGACAACAGTAATAACGTACCTCTAGCAATGTTAAAGCTCCAGCATAATCGCGTTTTAGTAAAAACTCTTCAAAGTTAGGTATGTTCCCTGATGCAGAGTTGCCTCTTCTTTGTTTCGATGAACTACTAATACTAATAGCTGGTTTAGCCCTGGAGAGATTCTAAAATATAGACAGATGTTGCAACCTCAACCACAACAATAGATATTTGTTAACAGCAATTTACCATATTTTCGGAAAGGATGACTACTGGTATTATCAGTTAATACACGAACCAAAGCGCAAACGTTAAAACAGTTTGTATGTGACATCCACGTTGTGATCCAAGTTGCCATGGTAATGTTAAAAGAAAGAATATAGAACTATCACAGCGTCGATCGTGAAATATTCTAAATAAAAAGAACACTTATATTCACTTTAACTTGAAACTTCCTTTTAATTCTCAGGAATAATTTGTAATGTAAACAAAATAAGGTTATGTTTACAGATATATATTTCAAATGTTTATGCTCGATGCACAGAATAACTTACTGGAGGTGTAAAGCATATGACAGCGCCTCTCGTAGCTGTACTGGAACTAGAGATAAAGCGCTACTTTTGAATTTTTGGTAAATAACTAATTCAAATTAATGTTATCAAAAGTGGTTTCCCCCGCAAAAAGCAGCGTGAGTAGGTTTTAATTAAACGTTAGTTACACCACAAGTGTAAATGAAAACCTTCTTTTGATAATAATAATTTGGATAGTGGCGCTTTCCTCATTTAATACAACAATGTTTGGTGAAATGTGTCCAAAGATTAACATTAATCAAATCTCCATAACAAATATTTTAATGTTTGGGTTATCAAATGTATATATCATATTGATCTTATGGATTTTTATCAATTACTGTAATATTACAGAATATATATACACTACCGTCCATAAGTATTTATCCACCTATGCTTTTTCTTAATTCCTCGTTATAAATTATTTACTACAGATAATGAGAGTAGATACAAACAACCCTCATATGTATACACATTATCAGTAAGTTTCATTAGTATACGCTCTGTTAGCGAGTTCTTAGAAATAAAAATTCGTTTAGCCATAACGGTACCGCCCCTGTTAATGTGTCCTTCCTACTGTGGAATCTTCTCCAAGAAAAATGGAATACGATATCAAAAGAGACACTCAAAATTAATCGCCAGAATGCCTCGATTATGCGCGGCAGTTATAAAAAGTAAAGCAGGCTATATTGAGGAAAGCAAAGTTTGATTTAATGTTGCGTATATATATTTGTATTGTGTTTGTATGGCTTTATATAAATGTAAATATGAATTAAGTACAATTAAATAATAATGTCCACGACTCAAATGCGAATTTATTTCGAAATTCTAAACAAAACATAGGTGGCTAAATACTTATGGACGGCAGTGTATCTTACATCAAAAATCACATATACTTCTATTACTATTTTCTATAAATTTTTACAGAAATACAAGTACATTAACTTACATTTACACATGTATTAATTCAGAACACATCCACATTCAGAACTCCGCACTAACATATTTCAAGCGGAGATTTCTGCTTTAAACCTGTGCGCCAAAAAAATCTTGAGAAAAGGGTACGAGGCGCAACTACGAATATATTCGGCGACTACCAAGCAGTTAAGAGATCGAAGGAAATAAAAAGGCAGATAACCTGGCCAGAGGCAGCGAACATGCTTTTCATTAGTCCTAACCCCTTTTATAGTCTTCAAAAGAGCCAGAACATGGGAGGATAATTAAAAGGCCTTCCTAGGAAAGTGTTCCAGAACAAAAACAAGCGAAAGCACTGCCATAGATAGTGTACCTGTAAATCCTAATTTTATGTGAATTAAATCCCCACCAGGAAGATTAACTGTCGGTAGTGAATATCTAGCACTTACCATCTATCATATCTAGCACCACTTGTACATTCTTTGATGAAATGTAATGAGCAGACAAAGCAAGTTTTGTAAAGTTTTATCTCGCCATATGATTTTAGAGCAAAATTGCCTATTCTGTTCAATCAAACGCTTAAAATCTCAGAATTTTTCAATGGGAATCTATAATTACAACATTTTATAATTACTTTTTCTGCTACATACTTTTTACGGATGTCTACAGAAGGTAATGAACTATGCAAACTATTTTTATTTAACACAGCACTACTAACCTAAATTTTAAAACACTATCTATCTAAAGAAAAGTTCAAAACAGCCTAATTTTCCAATTTGTAAAGCGAAATGAATGAAACGTAACGAAAGTTAAGATGAGCACAACTAAACAGTAAAATGCTAAAATACTAATTGTAAGTAACGGTACATTAACAAATTTGTTAATACGTAACACCTTTGTGCTTTAAAAATAAATTACTCCTAATATGTAACGTAACTGAAGCTCATATAAGGTATGCTCATATATGTATTTTCATTTTTCTGTGGCTTCCCACATTTTTTCTATTGCTTAAAAATTCCTTAAAAACTGCTTGTGCACCAAATATGTAACTCATTGATAAGCCTGCAGAAACGAGTGCGTATTCATTGGCAGCGATGATATATTTCGAAAGCGGTCGGACATACCCAAAGTCGGGATTCATAGGCGTACAAGTTAGTATGTGTATAAATGACGGGTTGGATGATGATGACAAATCAATGGCGTGCTTTGTTATGTTCGACGAGTGCTAATAGAATACTTAACTGATATTCGACGTTAGAATACACTGGCACCTTTATTAGATGTATTGTTTGCAATATCAACATTTTACTGTTGTAAATGATATATTAATAGCAAACAGCACCTGTTAAATGAGAAACGTATACCATATTATAAATTTCTATATGGCTTTATGTTTATGTTAAGTGTGTCCAACATTTCACGAAATATTGTAGACAATGAAGAATCTCGAAAGTTTTGGGGGTAGTACATTCCGAAATGGAGATTGCCAACAAGAGGTTAATTACAGTTTAATTTCCCGCTGGTGAAAAACACGATTACGGATAAAATCAAGGCGGAGTTAAAAGATAAAAAGATATAGCTGAGACTAAATGAGACAACGAATGCAAGAAACAATTGTATTTTAAATGTGTTAGTGCGCACTTTAAAAAGCGATGTAGCATTCGTGGCCCTTCTTTTACGTAGTACAACATTACAGAAGACAAACGCGGAAACGATAGTAGAAACTATAATAGAAACCTTTGAGAAGTTCAATATATCGGTAACCCAACTTGTAATGTTGGTTACAGATGGGTAAAACCGGAAAGTTACTAAAACATTCTCATCCTCAATTGCTTCATGTAACCTGTTTGTTCCATGCGTGTCATCTTGTAGCCGAATTTATTAAAAACAGTTATCCAAAAGTAGATCAATTAATAGCTTCCACAAAAAAAAAATGATTAAATCTCAGAAACGCATTAGGCAAGCTTGTCCAAGCATTTCTCAGCCACCACAGCCGGTATTATAGATGGGGAACACGGCTTAAAGCTGTTTCATATTATGAAAAATTTTTGCCTTGTATATAAAATTGAAATCCTCAAGAAACCTAAGCAATTTCAATAAGCCAGCGGCTGGTTTCAGATACCGAAATTCATACTCAAATAGAGCAAATTTCCGAAAATTATTCAATTCTTTTAGATACTATTTCCAAATTAGAGAACACTAAGCTTTCAATACATGAAGGGCTAAATGTATAAGGTGACGTCAAATCCTCATTAGGAAATCTAACAGATAATGTAGGAAGGTTAGCAACCGAATAATCATGTACGGTTATAATTAAGAATCCCGATTTTCAAACCATAGTGCGTATAGACAAGAGTTCAAGTGAAAACCAAGACGGCCAATGTAACGGAAACGACTTTTTTAAATTCGCGCACATTACATCATTAGACGCAGAATGCTCATTTTCCAAATACACCAACATATTTTCACCTCGCCGTAGGAGTGTAATGCTGAATACATAACTAGAAGTTTTTAAAATAAATGTCTACACCTATGAAATATCTTTAAAAAAATTGTACAATTAGATAACCACACTTACAAAATGGAGATTTTGACGGATGTGTGAAGAAAATAATTTTGAAGAGTGAAATAGCTGTATACTACCTTATCTGTACTAAGCTGAAATGAATTCTCTGCGTTTATCAACTGTCGCCAACTTCAGTTTGCTGCGAGATGAGGTTTCAAGTTTGAAACGTATCAATTTGTGGTTTCACTCAAAGTAGTTAATTGTTTTTCACTCCAACTGAAGATTATAGTTTAGGAATAAAACCAACATGTTAGACACTGTGAAACACATTATTTTGGTTCTTTCTGGAAAAGGAGGAGTAGGAAAATCGACTGTCAGTACTCAACTAGCATTAACATTACAAGAAAAGAATTTTAAGGTTAGCTTTAGAAGTGTCAAGAAAGGAAGAATAAAGATGAATTAACACTAATTTGTCTTATATAGGTTGGCCTTTTAGATATAGATTTATGTGGACCAAGTATTCCTTATCTGCTTAATTTGGAGGATAAAGATGTTCATCAATGTCCTGAAGGGTATTCATTAAACTTTAAAAAAGATATTCATTTTAATAACTTCGAATTTGCAGTTGGGTACCTGTATACACCAGTGCGGATCAAAAACTTGCAGTGATGTCAATTGGTTTTTTATTAAATAGCCGAAATAGTGCCGTCGTTTGGAGAGGTCCTAAGAAGACTGCAATGGTTAAACAATTTTTAACAGATGTATGCTGGGGCGATTTAGATTATCTGATAATTGATACTCCACCAGGTATAAATTATTTGTATGCTATCTTTAGTTTGTGTTTTAATTTGTTTTTGAACTTTTAGGAACATCAGATGAACATATAACTGTTATGGAAAATTTAAAAGATGTTAAATGTGATGGTGCAGTTATTGTCACGACACCACAAGAGGTAGCAGTTGAGGATGTACGAAAGGAAGTTACATTTTGCAAGAAAACAAGGATACCAATAATTGGAATTATCGAAAATTTAAGTGGGTAGGTACCTAAAATTTTCATTGCAGATGTTTACAAACTCAAATTTACATTTTTTTCTGGAAATAATATAGATGTAAATGATGAAAGCCACCATTTATAAGTTTACAAAAAGTATGTAGATTGTAATTGTATTTCCGAATACTGCCCATTGAATTGGAAATTTATATGCACATTAAACGCAAGCCCATATTTTACTGAGTCCAACATAACTTTAAAATATGCTATTTCTAGGTTACGTTCGTAGGTTTCTTGTAGTTTCTGAGCAAGATGTAATAATTTCGTACATGCATCCTAAAAGTAATCAATAATTTATACAACTGCTAAATTAACTTTTGATTATTCATCTTTGTAGCAAAATGTTGATGTTTATACATATAAATTAGCTGTTAAGAAAAAGATTTCTAATATTATATCTTTAAACGTGAAAACTAATTTTATTTTATCATGTCGCACATTTAAAATTGGGAAATATCATTAATTAGCAAAAAAACAAATTTTTAGTTCAATTTATTACTTAATATTATAATGCATACATAAAATATTTAAATCACAATAATGTAGTGAATTAAATGCAATTAAACTTGTATTAAATAGTTATTAAAGTATTGAAAAAGATTGACTTTTCTCCAGTCAATACCTTATATATTTTCCAGGAGCATATTTTATTTTAACAAATGCTAAATGTAATTAATAAAATTGTAGTAACCTAAAAAATATGTTTTATATTTATTAACATTTAAGGATATATATACACATATATTTAAAAATAGTTTAAACCAAATTAAATTAGTGCCTTGTTATACAGAATCATCACACCTACTCCGAAAAAGACATGCATATAAATATACATATCTTTTTATAACTCCAAAACTGTGATCAATATATATTCTGGTTCTACTAGTGAGTGGGCTTACTTAAATGCAGTTAACAAAGTTCTCTTAATGTAAAGGATGGACTTTATTTTAATAACACTAAAAACATTTTAATATCGCTCTCATTGCATTTGAAAGTAAACTAATTCATTTAAACATTTTATATTATGATAAAATTGAACAAAAAAGTGGTTGCTTTTATTTTTTGTCTTTTTGCCTGTTAATAATTTTCCAATTTTAAATGTTACATGGTGATGAAGCAAAATTAGTCTTCAGGGTAAGAGATGTTAGAAACCCATTTCTTTTATTATATTATTTTTTATGCACTGACAAGAAAGGAATCCTCACAAGCAGACCCACTGAAAAATATACCAATACAAATTAGAGAAAAATACATTGCAGTGACCATAATGCTAATAATAGCCAGAATTGTAATGCCGAGGATATACAAATATTTAGAAAGTAGGTGAGGTCCCAAAAAGTAACTCATAATTAAAGTTCACCACTTTCCGTGCGTTTCACAGGCATCGGTATGGGAGGAGTAATCGTTTGGATGTGTGATTCGTGCGCAAATTTATGTTTCGCATATTAGATTATGCGATGGAGTGGGGACGCGAGACGACCTTGTTACCGATGTAAGTATAGTAGAGTAGAGAGATTTATTCTAGCTGGAAGAATGAATTGTGCATTTAGTTTTCTGCTATTAAAGCAATATGCATAAACATACGAAAAATAAGAATAACACTTATTATAGCAGCGTTGCATGCATAAATAAAATTTATAATGTATGAAATCAGTGATTTCAGAAATTGTGTTGCGTGTGTGAGTTGGAGTACACGACAGAGAAAAAAACACTTACCATTTTAAGCGTCTTTCTTGTTTGTGAATCGACGTACTGGAGAAACTTGGTTGTATATTTTCAAGATCAGGTGCATTTCTACAGTCATTTCTACATAACGCGTCCGCCGTGAGAAAAAAATATGCTTATATTCAGAAAACGAGCGTTCTACATCTAGTGATGCTATATTTGCATAATTAAAACAACATGTCAGAATCGGCTGTAGTGGTTCAGGAGTGTGGGAACACAGTTCGTACACTTCACGAATACGTTTTTGGGAATTTGAGCAATACTGCATTTGTACTTGGTATTAATGCATTTATCTATGGATGCTTGCCATAAGATGTAGAGCATAGATTTTACAAGTATTGAAGATGATGGTTGATGTCGTTCCATTTTACGTGCCTTCCCAGAATCACTGATTTTTCATACATTAACGATTTTATTTATACATGCAACGCCGCTATGATATGAACTATTGCTATTTTTCATATGTTTATGCACACTGCTCTAATAGCAGAAAACCGAATGCACACTTCATTCTTCCAGATAGAATAAGAACAAATCTCTAATTCTGTACTTACATTGGTAACAAAGTCGTCTCGCGTACCTACTCTATCACATAGTTTAATATGCGAAGCATAAATTTGCGCATATATTACGAATCATACACCTAGACGACTACTCCCATGCCGACGCTTGTGAAGCGCAAGCGCACAGTAAGTGGCGAACTTTAATCATAATTCAAGAACATAGTATCGAACAGTTACATCATAATAATAAAGGATAATTTAGATATATAATAACTCTTACTATATATTTAAATTATATCTATATAAATCGCAAATTTAATGAGCAGTATTCGAAACTCTTCCCTATAACCGATATAATAAACAAATTGATGGGAAGAGGTTGTATTCGTAGCAAGATTGTTCACAGTAAGTAGTTCCAAATTGTGCGTAGAATGCACTAGAGTACACAGGTAATTTTCAGCGTTAGTCATTTCATGTATTTGTCAAATGTATAGACTCATTATGTTCTCAATGTAAAACTGCTTAAGACTTTATCATTCACAACGGCGTTTCTTTGCCGGGATTCCATGTGAAAATGGAAAAAATTCACATCAACGAATTAACATTCGTAACTCATATTGTCATGGAATGTGATGGTACTTCTAGCAGCAGCAGCAATGATGACGACACAAAAGTGTTATATTTGATGGACAGAATCGAATTAATTGAAATCGATACATTTTACAATCGAATGATTCACTCGATTTGTCATTAAAAAATCAATGGCTGAGTAAAAAAATAGACGGCGAAGAAATCATTCTCTAAAAATAGTACCACTATTTTCAGTATCACTCAAGCGCATCGAGTTATTTTAATAATTGAATTCATCGAATAAAATCGTGCGATTCCCATCATTAATATTTAAATAAAAGATCGTCGAATAAATCCTGCCTAGTTGTACCCGTGAAATCTTTTAGAGGGATTTCAGGTAATTTTATGTTTAATTTGGTAGTAATTCCTTGAAAATATTTTACTTGTTATAGTGCATATTTTTTTAAGTAAGACGTGTCCTGAAAGTTCTGAGACAATTCTAAATATACAAGAGTTAAAATTTTTGAAATATGCTTTAACTGTATATTTCTATCTTTCCTAACAATAGTATTTCTTTTGTATTGCAGATTTGTTTGCCCAACCTGCTCAGAATGTACAAATATCTTCAGTACAGGAGGAGGCAAAGCCTTGGCTGAGCTAACGAATGTACCATTCTTAGGTACATTACCCATCGATCCAAGGTTTGGTTCGCTTTTAGGGAAAACGTGTGTTAAAGAACTACCAGAATCGGAATCTGCAAAGAGCTTTAATAATATAGTGAAAGAAATTATAACAAAAACTACGACGTAAATAAATACTGTTAATAGTTAGGCATTTCAAATATATTTTGTACAAGAGTGGAATTTTTTTATTACTTACTAGAATTACAGATTCTAAAACATACATGCATCTAACATATTCATTTGTTTTCATCTTAAGTCTATTTATAAGGACGCAATCGCCTAAAGAATTTTCTGCTAAAGAAAATTACAAACAATGCGCAATTCTTAACTAGCTTTAATCCATTAAACTGTTTGCAATATTAATTTAGGACATGCACAGTTATTTTTGTTAGTAATATTAAGATTGTAAATTTAATTCAAGTCGAATCACCAGCCGTTTCTTTATTAAAACTTCAAAATTATGTAAAATTTTGTCACCATAACTATTAGCTAAGCAATATGTTGAGTGGTATGTGGGGACGTAAACCAGAGGGCGCGGACAGTGATTCAATTCCCTCTCGTATTTTCCTTGTATATTATGTACATGTACTATGAACCGAAAATACACGAAGAAATGCAATCGTAGTCCGCGCCCTCCACTTTACAGCATCACTCGCCATTTTTGGCCACCACCTTCTGCGTAGACACACTAATGAGCCGCAGACGACGAAGCATACCTATTGTGGAATGAGAGTATAATTACAAGTACTGTTTTTTTTATGCCATATTATAAAGAATAAATCATCAAACAAACAACACGCACAGTATATGTGGCAACCGAATTTTACATAAAGTAAGCGTAATCACGAAACCTACCAACAAATATGAAACGTTTTCTGCGGTTATCCTCTCCTTGCAGATATACTTACCTCTTTAGTTAAACTATCCTTCGAAAAAGGATTTTTTCTGATGTAGTGAAGATAGCAATTGTTATTCCATTATACAATAAAGGGAGCCGGCAAGAGTTATCCAACTATAGGCCAGTAGTGTTAACTTCCGCTATTTCTAACAATAGAGTATTGCATGCTTTATCGTTTGAATAGTTTTTAAATAAATATTCAATTATTTCATCTTGCCAACACGGGTTCAGTACAGGTCATTCAATATCTTCAGCATTAATTCACTTTTAAACAGAAGTTTTGAAGTGCATCGAACAGAGACATTCTCCAATTGCTGTTTTCTATGGTTTGGAAAAAGCTTTCGGCTATATACAGCATAGCATGCTATTAAAGAAACTGAATTCAATTTGTGCGCCTGTGATTTAAATATTCCGCCGGTATGGTCCATCCGTTTGATTCCATCTACTTATCGTTAAATACAGGAGTTATTCAAGGTACAGTGCTCGGCGCTACTATTTTCAATCTTCATGTAAATGATATAGCTTCACTGCTTAATAATATTTACAATATCATGTACGCTGTTGATATCTCAGTTGTAGACGAAACCAATCTTATAACAAGTCTCCTGAAATAATAATGTAGGTTTCCACGGCCAGAGTCAACTAAAACTAAGCGTGTTCTCGCTTCGGACCATGATTGTCGTTTTCCTTTAACCATGACACGGTTCAAACCCGGAATACGTTTAATTTTCGGAAAAGTCTTGTTGGAAGCTCTCTACAACTGGTTTGTGTGAAACAAATGTCTTAAATGCAAAGAAAACAACGTTCATGACCTTTCACACAAGACGGCGAAGCGTTAATCCTGATAATCTGGAAATGGACAGAGAAATAATACAGCAACGGGACACAGTGAAATTCTTCAATCTACCCCTGTATGGAAAGAACATTGCAGCGTTCTAGCAAATAAAATATCTAGCAATTCGCTGTTTGCATTCACAAGTATCGGTTTGCGCTTTAATTTCTTTGTATTACGCTGAGATAAAATCGCCACTTCAGTAGGGAATCTTATTGTGATCATCACTTGATGCACTTTATAGCACAAAGCAATTATTCGTAGCGTACGTGGACTCATGCAAACCGCTCTTTCAGAAATTGAAGGTTTTCATGTTTTACAAAGTGCGTAAGTGCCTTTTCGTTATTAACCACATTAACGTACACATTCATGATAAACTATGTACATCTTTTTGAGGAATACGGATGAAAACGTTCAGGGGGTTAATGAAACTAAAACTTGAAACGTGTAGATTCGGCAAACCCTATTGATCAGTAATGCAGTTTATTTAAATTTTATTAAATTACTTCTACACAATGGCATTTTTATTAAGTTCATAGATACCTTTGTTCAAGTCACAATCATTTACCCACTTACGTTTAGAAGACTCCCAAGTGAAAAACACTTTTTTAAATACTTAGAATGTCTTTATTTAATCATAAATACTTAATATACAATATAAACGTAATAAATGATTTCAGGTTGAATGAAAAAAAAATTAAAACAAGGAAGTACTTTTACGTTTTTTTTTTTTATTTATTATCCCATTAATAGTAGCCTAAAAGTAATAATAATATAATAGTCTTGAATCTTGACAAAAAAATGGAATAAATTACAAAATTAAGATAGTAATACTTTGGCCTAGTGCAAGTGTCACTCGATGCCAGTGCGTCGGCGTTTTTATAAAAAACATGGCAGAATATCGTGCCGGCTTCCGACTTCTCAACGCAGTTATAATACAAGATGTGGAATGCACGTTTAGGAATGACGACGGGTGTTGCGAATACGAACTTAGAAGCACTTCCTGTGGACGATGGATGGGCCAGATTCGTCGTATTCTTGTTTTGAGATCCACATCTGTTGGAATGTAGAGAGGGAGGCCAAGATGGAACCACCAATCCATACGGAATATTTCCTTTCTGGTGGAGCGATGATCTTGATCTTCATTGTAGATGGAGCCAAGGCTGTGATTTCCTTTTGCATACGGTCGGCAATACCTGGGTACATTGTGGTACCACCGGAGAGGACAGTGTTGGCGTACAAGTCTTTACGGATGTCGACATCGCATTTCATGATCGAGTTGTAGGTGGTTTCATGAATACCGCAGGCTTCCATACCCAAGAAGGATGGTTGGAAGAGAGCTTCTGGACAACGGAATCTCTCATTACCAATTGTGATGACTTGACCGTCGGGAAGTTCGTAGCTCTTCTCCAATGAGCTGGAGCTAGCGGCGGTGGCCATTTCTTGTTCGAAGTCGAGGGCAACATAGCAGAGTTTCTCCTTGATATCACGAACGATTTCTCTTTCGGCGGTAGTTGTGAAGGAATAACCACGTTCGGTGAGGATTTTCATGAGGTAGTCAGTCAAGTCTCTGCCGGCCAAATCCAAACGCAAGATGGCATGAGGAAGGGCGTAACCTTCGTAGATGGGTACTGTGTGCGAAACACCATCTCCAGAATCCAATACAATACCAGTAGTTCTACCGGAAGCGTACAGGGATAGTACGGCTTGGATGGCGACGTACATGGCGGGTGTGTTGAAGGTTTCAAACATGATTTGGGTCATCTTCTCTCTGTTAGCCTTTGGATTCAATGGGGCCTCGGTAAGAAGAACTGGGTGTTCTTCGGGAGCGACACGGAGTTCATTGTAGAAGGTGTGGTGCCAGATCTTTTCCATGTCATCCCAATTTGTGACGATACCGTGTTCAATGGGATATTTCAAGGTAAGGATACCTCTCTTGCTTTGGGCTTCGTCGCCTACGTACGAATCTTTCTGTCCCATACCAACCATGACACCCTGGTGGCGTGGGCGGCCAACAATGGATGGGAAGACGGCTCTTGGAGCATCATCTCCAGCAAAACCGGCTTTGCACATACCGGATCCATTGTCTACAACTAATGCGGCAACTTCTTCGTCACACATGTTGATATATTAGTACTGCAAAAAAAAAAAACGTCTATTAAAACCAACCAAATAAAAATAAAAACACAGCTATTACACAACAATCAAGAAACCAGAATTAATCAAGATATAAAAATAAATTCTACCGGTTTCAAGATATACCTCGATCGCAAGACGGGAATAGCTTTAAATACAATTACTAATTTTAAATTCTGTATCGAAACTACCGAACGATTCCGTTACTGAAAACCGGTATTCGCAAGCCGGACTTGACAACACAAGGAAACCAGATATAAACCATACCAAATAGATTTATTCTGCCGTGAGTTTTAACTATGGAAAAGGTACCCATTCAACAATTCGTGAGCCCCGCCCTAATATAAATCGGAAAAAAAATTTCAAAATGAATGGGAAAAACTTCTGAATGAAAAAAGTTTAATTTCTATATATTGTTGAATTCTAGAAGAATTGTATAAACGAAAAGTTTCGAGTACTATAGCGTAATGAAATTAATTAGAATATTAACAATTGGTTAAAGACCACACCCCGGCTTTTTGAAATGATGCCGAATTATTATCTCTTGAACCGTTAAAATGACAATCGGAACTACGCGAGAAACAAGTTTTGGTAATATTTGCAAAATCGATAATAAAATATAATAAAAACTTACTTTTTGGTTAATATAAAAGTATAAATATAATAAATAAGTTTCTGTTGGGGGTTAAATGCACAGCGCACAACACTACTGTATCGTATCACAAGACTAGGCTGTCTGATGATTTCAAAAAGTGAACAGGTTTTATATAACGCACCGGGTTATCGCTTCCCCACCAGACGATACAGCGCAGTATCAACTATACCATACACCAATGGCGATCAACATTACCATATAAGGCATTGCAATGCTTTTGCTGCCCCCTTCCCTCCCTTGCGCCGTGTCGATTCATCCATCTGACACACTTCACATACGGCGAAATATCGAAGAGGCAAGATTCCGAGGAAATTATAAAAACGGACGAGAAAGTACAACCAAGGGAGTATGTCTTTGATGAAACACGCCGGCCGGCGTAAACAACGCTTGCAAAACGGAATCGGTCTACATAATTCTAACTATCCGTCTAACGTTTTTACGAAATCAAAACGAATCGCCGTGATATAAAAAGATGCGGTCGAAGATCCGAATTTATTTTTAGGAGATATTTTACTCCGACGGGAGGTTTATTTTAGCAGCGCCAAGTAGTGCCGCTTCCTGGTTCAATGTTAAGGACGTTTATTTTAAGATAGAACCACCTGCTACAATGTAGGATCGAAGAGATTTCTCTTAGAATTGCCAATATTGACGTGTTTCACGTGAACTTACGAATACAATAAATATTTGATAAGATTACAATGAAATGATTTCGTAAATTTTACGTAATAATGACTAACGATAATAACAGTAATGAATTTTTTCAACAAAAAACTTACCGTTTAGGCTTAACACGTCACAAATCAAGAACGATCAACAAACGAATGAAAGAAGCCGGTTCGTGCAAGTACCTGTGTATATACAAAGCAAAGCACGGTTCAAATGGACCGGTCCAGGTAAATCAGTTAGAAAAATTCAAATCGTTCCTTTGAAATGTTCGAACAATAACAGAAAATTCTTGTCGGAATATTCAAATTTGACGTTACCAATTGATAATTACGACGTCAAAATTAATTATTTTTTCTGAAAAACAGTCGATAACAAAAATGAGTAGTCAAGGCCTCCCCTACGATAACGACGAATCGACTCGACCGTCGTCCCCTCCTTTATCATTCATTCCGACGATACCATATATGGGCATAAAACGGATAGTGGAACGTGATTGGTCCATGCTACGGCAGAACAGCGGGGTTTTGTCCTAACCTAACTTGAAAATATTCTAGTGTTAAAAGATGCGGTTTGAGAGTCATGCCGGCCGGTGATTCCGATTCTTTTCCTTCGGGGTCTTGGCCTCGTTCTCCGACCTTGAAACTTATGTCATAGTCCTCTTGTATACAATATGCATTCCAACTAAATTGAATTTATAACGTAAATGAATGCATGTCATGTAAAAACAAGTAATTGAGTACCTCCTACTTCATTGTTAGAAATTGATTGCTAATTGTAAGGAAAATAAAGATAGCTGGAATACTTTTTTTTTTTGTTTTAGAACAATCAAACTCGGCTTTTGTTTAGTATGTAATAGTAGTATTTTGTTTATTTGCCTACTTATTTCATAATTACATTTTAATATTCCTAACACGCAAATAATCTTATCTGCGGTTTGCTTCTTGTTGATATAAGTAAGTCGTAAGTCAATTTTTTTTCGGTAACTTATTTTTTTGTAAGTTATTTATTGTAGGGTAAACTGATCACTTAAGACAAATTTTGCCTTTATAAATCGACTAAAAATATATCCGACGCTCGTATTCGTTCAGTTTTTTGAACTTAGATTATAGAATTAATTTTACAAATCTCATAACCTTTTCTTCTAATTCCCGACCAAAAAAGAAACAAAAAAATTTAAAATGAGTAAGTTTCTAGTATTCGACCACAAAAATCTCCTCTCGACCATGAATAATTTACTCCTAATTTTCCATTAATCAATGATTTTTATATTTTTTTATATTTCAGTAAACAATAAAAGTAGCGTAAGTTGAATAAATCGAAATAGGGGAAAATGCATGGTTTATTATTATAACAATGAAAACATAAACTGCTTTCCATTTGGTTTTACTGTACCGTACTGTTCTACAGAGGACCGTATTAAAGCGCAGAGCGAACCAAACGTTCTCTTAACGCTCGTATTTGTCAAAATATATTACCTCGCTTACAACAGACGCGAACCTTGCGGCTAATAAAAAAAAAAACTATAACCTTTACAAATTTTATAAACAAATGTTATTACGGATGATTTTGAAGTTTTTTTTTTTTGTTTTTTTATTTATTACTTAATAATGTATGGTATAAATTTACAATATCTAACCCAAAGACTGGTGTGTGTGACCAGCAAATCCTTCCAGAGACCGGGATGCTTATTATGTTAATAACTATTTAACACTAAAAGTAGTTGATCCAGAAGTTTTTTTTAAACACACAAGAATGGCGAGATATTTATACGTAAACATGTTTCCTCTCTTTTGGGGCAATAACTTTGCCCATCTTTGGACAGATGGAAAAGCTTGTTTCATCCCCATTAAGAATACTGCGAGCATCTGTTGGGATATCTTCTTGTTTTATACCTTAGTATTTTCTTAATCTTCCAAACTTCGCAGATATATCCCAGCTAACTAGATCATTGGGGGACCAATTTTTGTAACGGTAGTAGTTATTCTACCATGGAATCTGTCTAAAATTGATGTTTTAGGGGCATTATACTCGCGGCTAGAATATCTAACTGACATCCCGCCTTTCATGGCTTCTATTGCTTTTTTGAGTTATTCGACCGAATATTGGTGTATTTGTAGGAGCCATTTTTAGAGGCACACATTGACTTGAAGAAAAAATTAAAAAAAAAGAAAATTAATCAGATTGGTCGAATATTGGCTCCGCAGTTTCCTTAAGTCGTTCGTCAACTTTTACAGCACTCGACTACTGATAATTCTAAAATTATCATACAATTTGACTTATCTGGAATGTTTAAAATTCCACTCCAATATAACTATAAGGTTTAGATTTGCGTTTCTTGAATTCACGTAGTAGTCGACCATCCGGGATGGTTTCTCATAGAAAATCAGAACCCAATTCTCGATCATGTAAAAATAACGAGGGAAAATGGGTGAGATACTAATTACTAACTATCGTAAAACTTGCAGGAGGTGCAAAAGTTAATGTTAATGAAATAAAATGTTAATTTTAACTACACCGTAAGCTACGATCAAACAACATTTTCCAGTCAACGAGTTAACGCACCAACAGCGTCTTGAACAAATCCCATTTACAGCCAGTAGTGTTGTCAACCGATTTGTATTAAATAAAATTTAGAGATATTGTTGGTGGTCGAGTATTGAACTAACAAGTTCAGTTTTTATTTTAGTTTATTTATTTCCTCAATCTGCTATTAATTAAATAAAGTGGTCCACTACTAGACAGTCGAATTTAGGCACATTTATGCTAATTGCAACATCGTTAACCAACGATTGACATAAATTAGTCTCCCAAGTTATTATAAAAGTTACAGTTCCTAATAAAATACTTTGACAACTACTCTAGGTCATGAGTGAAATTAAATACACCCAGATTTTTACCCAAATTTAGATACAAAGTGCATCAATGCTTCGCTACCAAATCGATTTTGATGGAGTTTATTAGATTTTCAAGAGAAATCTTATCCACTTTTTCTTAATAATAATAATTAACAATATTAATTGTTTTGAAATTCCTTCAAGCCACGATGAGCTTCAAGTGTATTGTCTACATTACTAGTAGATAAGAGTTATGTACATAATCTCTCAATGGATGAGGTGATACAAGTAGATAATAAAAAAGCAAATACGTGGGTAATAGTGGATACCCATATAAAGATGTTTGTACAATTTTTTAGCTTAGATCGTATATATCACAAAGAAGATGTTTTTTCTATTTCATATTTTTATCTCCATATTACAAACATTTGTAGTGTTTTTCTTTCATTGTAAATATTTATGGCATCTTATCTTTAAATCTTCAAATCTTCACGTAGTTTGCTATTATTTGCAACCAAAGTGGGAACTAGCTGAAATAAAAATTCTTATTGTTTTTTTTTACATTTTAGTGTTGCAATTTGAAAAAAAGTCAATTATGTATTAGATAAACTTTATATTTTGTTTATGTTTGTCATAGTTTTAACATTCTTTTATATGTAAGTTCTTAGAAACAGATAGAAAAACAGAGACTTCTATTTATTTTTCAACTCAATCTCCATTTATTAATTATACATTTTTCCAATCAATTCTTCAGCTTTTTATGCTCTCCAAAAAATAAGATTTCGGAAGGTCCTCAGAATAGGCATCTGTTTGGACGATGACCACCTCCTTCGACGTGAACCGTTGTCCGTCGAGTCATTTTCTCAAATTTTGAAGTAAAAAGAAGTCGCTAGGGGCCAAATCCGGTGAATACGGTGGATGTCGTACTAATTCAAACTTTAATTCCATAATTTTAGCCATCGAAACTGCGCAGATATGCACCCGCGCATTGTCCTGATGGAAGAGGATTCCTTTCTTTTTCAAATGAGAAAGATTTTTTCGCTTAACCGGTCCAATAACGACGCATAACACTTTCCAATCATTGTTTGTCTTTCTTACAAATAATCGGTGTAAATCGCGCGCATCCCAAAAAACTGAGGCCATCATCTTGCCTGTCGATTTCGATGTTTTGAACACTCCTTTGTCTCCGGAGTGTAGTAGTGTATCCATGTTTCATCCATAGTTATGTATCAGGGGAGAAACTCGTCGGGATTGCAACGGAAAAGCCTCAAAGTCGACCACACGATTGCGTTTACCCTCCACTGAGAGCAAACGCGGCACCCATCTTGCAAAGATTTTTTTCACACCCAATTTTTCGTGTAAAATCGAAAATACTGTACCTAGCGATAGGCCTCTGGCCTCAACTTTTTTCACTTTGATTCGGCGATCATTCAAAACTATACCGTGGATTTTATCAATCATTTTGAGGTTAGTCACTTCCACTAGACGTCTAGAACTATATTTATATTTTGTGGATGTACAGCCACGTTTAAACCCAGTTGCTAACACATGAATAGATGTGCCTGAACTTGATCTTTTTCAGCGTTAAGCCTTTTAGATATAAGTGTTTAATCACCGCTCGAAAGTCATTTTTTTTTCATTTTTCTACACAAACAAAATTTTTTTGCTTAAATCTACAATAATCTGTCGAAACAGCTGTCTAGTGACTAATGATCCATACTAGAAACAAACCATTTTCGATACTATTAGCGCCATCTCTTAGATTTTCTAAAGACTTTTTGAACCACCCTCGTAACGGGATATTTTAGCACAATTTTATTGCAAATACTATTTGATAAAGTATAATAAATTCGTTATCCAGAAAGGAATCCTTACACTAACATACATTAAATGGTCATACGGAATGCAAGTGTATTTATATTTAGCAAATTATAGCTACCAATAATATTAGTTGACATCAATTTAATTTCAAAAGTGTTAATGGACAGTGCCTGAGATTTGCACATATCAGATACACACCTATCTAATAAATATTAAGATATACCAATGTACATGGGATATCTAATGCTAATCGTCATTATTCTTGAGAAAGCAGACTATTCTCTGCTATTGAACTTCGGTTTAACGAATGAGACATATGGTGAATGTGGTTGGAAACAGGAACAAATCCTGAATGAGTACTGTTAAAATGCGTATCTGGTGACATTTGTATTACATATGCAAGCACATACTACAGTATGTGCTTGCATTGTAAGTATACAGTACAGACATATAAAGCAGCCTTTTATTTTGACTACTTCGTTTCTTTTTTTTTGAGGGAAACGGATGTGTAGGGTAGTAAACGTGGAATATTGCAGGACGTTCATCAAATGAATTACGTAAAAACGTATTAAAGTAGCTATAAATAGAATTGAAACATTGCTGGGTGAAATCTGACTTGTTGAATAAGCACAGTTTACTATTAATAGCATTTCAAAGAAATCAATTTAGTGCAGAAATGGAAATTTCTCGTGAACATTTTCGTGCGATGGTTTTTTAGGTGGTGTAACTCAACAACAATGTATTGATCAACTTCATGACTGGTTTCAGAATTTAAGCGTGGACGTGACGAATTTCGCGAGGGTTGTCCATCAACTGCTGCTCGACATGTGACATATCGAGAAATAGAAGCACCTTTGGGCATTGATAAATGTCAAACAGAAACGATTTTACATGAGCACTTAGTAGTGACGAAACTTTGCAGTCGTTGAATTCCACACAATTTAACCAAAGCTCAAAAAATGGCTCGTGTGGGTTTGTGCAAAAAAGTGATATATCCATACGAACCAGAAATAAAACAACAATCTACTGTTTGGGCGTTCCAAAGTGAACCAACACCAACATTGGTATTGGATCACATCTTCCAGACTTCTTTCAAAAAAAAATAATAATTGCTTTTTTCTTCCGTAAAACTGGGCCTGTTGCTACCGTTGCTTGAGGATTGAGAAACAGTGAACACTGATTGGTATACAACAATTTGTTTGCCTCAAGTCTTTGATGAAATCAGAAAAAACAGCAGACATATTTTGTTCTGTGAAAGCAGGACTTTGACTAGTTTAGTTCTTGGAAATCGTGAATTAGAAGCGCTATCTCGAATTTAAATCTGTAGTAAACTCAACTTTATCATTTTTTTCTGTCTGATTGTGAGTCTGTCTAGTCTCTGCTAATATCGAGAAGCGCATGGAAAGTGTTACTTCCACTGTAATTTATTTAATGTCCTTATGAAGCCTAGCCTAGCCTTATGAAATATGTTTGTAATACTTTCCGTTATAAAAATCTACTTTTTTACATTTCAACTGAGCATACAGTGACCTACTTTACAGAAGATAAAAAAAAACATTTATAAAGATGAGTTTTTTAAAATTTGTTAATATACTTCATATCAATTTGAAGACGTACTATCGCATCTATACTTGCAGTGCCGCAATATAGATATGAAAAATATCAATAGTAATGTTGAGGTAGGTTAGAACTGGTATACAGCGTTAGAGTCATTGACCTGAAATACAATTACCTGAACGTTGAAACTAAAAAATTTGTTATATGCTCAAAACGACGTTTTGCCATAAATAATGGCTTTTTAATTTAAACCTGTCAGAGAACTTAAAGAGAAATACTATGTTATATCCAAATTGTTTTTGTACGTTTTGCATGAAATCATCCATAAAATATTGGTTAATTGTGGGGTAGAACATATTCTTAGCTTACGTATCAATTTGGTTTGAAAATTGTTTCATCTTCACAAACCGCAACGTTGATTACTTCTACACTTCTCAGACTTCATCCACAATTATATAGTCTGCCAAAACGAATGGATGCCTTTTTCTTAATTTTACCAGATTATTATACAGGTTGTAGGGTCCTTTATTACTAGGGCTATATGTTAGACAGCACTTTAATATTTTGGGAATGTAATATAGCAATAATTGTGAATTTTTCGAGAAAAAGCATTTTGAAACTATTAAAGTCACTACTTTCCTAGTGACTACTGTACATCCGGTAATAAAAACAATTTAGTCACTGTTTGCTAAATCGGAAAGCGTTTGGACACAGGAATACTTTTTTAGGACATCTGATTTTTCGATTTTTTTACAGAAACAGTTGTAACTCGAAACTCCCAAAACAGGTTACTTTTATGAATGGAGCGTAGTTGTGGATGGATCTTTAATAATGTAAACATATACAGGAAGCTCCATTTAAAGAAGTGAGTCACCTTTTCTTACAAAACAGTACATGGAAATATATTTTCTAAAGATGGACAATTAACATTATATTACCTCCCCAAAATATCAAATTGCCATCTAGTGTAGAGTAATAAAAGAAGAACGTACTATTGCTTCACCCTGTACATTATATGTATTCAGTATTCAAGGCATCGAAGTGTGCGGGTAACTATATCGCTTACAAATGCTAATATTTTTTCAAACTTGATCTTAGTAATCTACCTAATTCTACTGATTATTTATTCCAACAGAAACATGATTACAATAGCCTTTTTTTATTAAATAAACCGGTTGATACATTTCAAAGGTATTTTATGTATTATGGGCTCGAATTAAGCAACTTCTGCTGCACAAAAGAAAAACTAACGTCGCCTACTTCTACACCACACTACCGCATATTTTCGTCTTGTTAGTTTAATACTGCTTCTTCTTGAATAATCTACAATGTGGGAGTGTAGTATTTTGATGTCATTACTGCCCACACAAATGTAAACAAATTATACTTCCTATGAGTATTTAAAAATGTTGCCTTGAACGCTTAGTTTTTTAAGGTACGGAGTAGATCGCCATTATAGGTACATGTGCTCTTATTTTGATAAGATTTTGAAATTATAGCATTCATGGAACAGTGAAGCATTTGTTTTATCTATTCATCATAAATGTACTTCATATTTTTCAATTCTTGATAACTTTATCTTATAAGCGATAGACTAATTGAATAGTTCACATAATTTTGATTATATATATACGTTCATATATGTGACAGCCGACCACACAAAAATATATACAACATTTGTTAAGTATGCGTATATTTGATTGCCATCAAGTAATCTTCTCGCTATTGTATTTTGTTTTAATACAATGGAGATATTTTTCGTAATATATCAAATTATCGGAATCGAATTCGTCAATCCATTTATTGCTGCGTTAAATAAATTGCTGGTTAAATAAACCATAACCATTCTATTCAGAATCCTGATTGGATATTCACGGTTATGAAAGAGAACCTGTGAAACTAAAGTCAATTCCAGCAACGAAGGTTTAGAAAAATCTTGTAGCCTTAATCATTTCTCAAATACTC
The DNA here is from genome assembly GCA_902654985.2 of Oryctes borbonicus. Lineage (NCBI taxonomy): Eukaryota > Metazoa > Arthropoda > Insecta > Coleoptera > Scarabaeidae > Oryctes > Oryctes borbonicus. The sequence goes on along the minus strand of LR736884.1, from coordinate 3,058,943 downwards.
CTCTAAAAAAACAAATTAGCTTTTGGCATGCTTACAATCAACTAAACTTTGGCTTTAATAGTTGTCAATCAATACAGGCATTATGTTCTGAAACCATCAAGTAAAGTCAGTATCTCCGCAGACTTAGAAGAGGGTGCCTTTGTGGACGTAGATTTTTCTTGTGATGAGGCCCGACTGGACGCATGGTTTAAAGTTACTACAGGTGTCATAAGTCTCATAAGTTCGTAACTATTCAAAGTTGTATTTTTTTTAAATGTAACATGCATGTGGATGGTGGCGGAACGGAGAACCGTGTAAACTAAAAATCCTTCTTGATGAAACTATATCTTACAAACTTAAGACAATGTTACGCAAATCCCTTCGGCAATTCGGAATCACTTAAAAGCGCGTGTATTAGGTCCTCTGATGGCGAAAACCAATTTGTCGAGAACTGGTGGAATAAGGGAGTAGTATGATGTTTTTTTTACTATAGAAGGCTTATCTAATGATTATTTAGGAATAAAGATAGAAGATTTTCAAGAAATACACCTAGTACATATGCTTTGGTCGAACTCGCAGTTCTGAGCAATTCTAGAATTAATGCCCATGGTTATTACGAGTGCGCTGTTCGAGCAGGGCAGTTCTAGAATTACAAATTTTGAGAGGTATTTGCTCCCTGTTTGAACCCCACACAATTCGTGATTCAAGTTCCGAAAATTATTTGAAATTCTCACCAAAGTTTAGCATGCGCAATTGTTATTATGACAAGGAAAATATGCCATACATACAAATCGTTTTTCATAACTAACTTATTTACAAAATAAAGGTATTTCAATACCTTTTCAGGGTGATTCTTTTAATATATGTTTAGGTTCACATTTTTTTTTTTTGAAACAGGAAAATGTCATATACCAAATACCAATCATATGTGTTGTATTCGTGTCATGAGTCCTGTCTTTAGGATACGAAAATATCGGGTTTATTTGATTAAAAAAAAAAAAAAACAATAACTCTAGTCTAAATCTAGTTACTTTGCTTTTTACCATAGTTACAGAATTCCCTATTATAACCTAGGCCCTATATTAGAACTAGTCGATGGGCATGTGACAATTATACGGTCTCGAACTGTTCTTGGTGTCGGATTCGAACAAGCTTATATTTTACTGATCTGGTATTATAAAATAAACATACTCTTTTGTTTTGCATTGTACTGTCCCGTGAATCCGAAATTATTCTTATTGAGTCAAGTCACACTACGTTTTATCGTGCTACTGTTTTACAATGTGTTTCAACTGATCGCAATTCATGGATTAAAAATAAATGTAAATAAAGACAGCGTTTATTAGCAAAAAAAGTAAAGGTATTTATTAGTTGCTATAGCTCCTTCTTAACCCAATCTTTAACTACCTAAACACGAAACCTAACTATTTAAATTAATTTTATTTCAAATCTTTTCCAGAATGCCAAACCTGTTTCTTCAAATAAAAGGCCAGTTGATCTTTACATTACTATAGAAATTTTATTGGGAGATTCTTTTCAGTTCACTGTAGATACTCCACAATAATTCTTTCTTTCAATTCATTTATACCTTTCACAAGTGTGTGGATGTAAATAGTCCCAAATGAAAAAATCAGTTGGTAATAAATTTACCGAACTATCTGGCCAGGCTACCGTCCCATTTCTTCCAATCTATCGATCAGGGAAAATTTCATTTCAAGGAAGTTTCTTACTTCCATTGTAGAATAAGACGGTGCATCGTTCTGTTGGTATCAGGGATTTCGAGTAGTTGTTAAATTTGAGGAACTACTGAGTTACGGAGAAATTTTAGGTAAGAATCGGAATAAAAATCACTGTTAATATAAAATAATCTGATCAATGTGTTATTTATTGGGCTTAACTTATAATTATCCTTATACCGCTTGCAATTTTAAATATATAAATTCTTTGGGACTAATATCTGTAACAATGAATTAATAGATTCTATTGAAACTATTTCAAATTAAAGCCACCTCCAATTTTGTAAATTGACTTGCAATTTAAACAAAATGTAGCCTGATCTGTGAAACAAATTTTGTCCAATAGTTTGATTTTAATAAATTAAATATTGTTTCGAAAAAAAAAAACTATACGATTAATTTTATAAATTTCAAGTAGCTGTTGGTGACTGATTCTTAAAGGCGTTGGGTTCTGCCTTCTGCTGTATCTCATCAATTTTTTTCATTTTCTTATATCTAGCCAGTCGTCTCATGTCTTCTACTGCTTTTTCCTTTTCAAACCTCCACGTCTTCCTTGGTCCGCCTCTCCTTTTCTTCCTTTCTACTCCTACCTCTGTTGTTCTTTTAACTAGTCTGTTTTATTGCTACTTGTTCTAATTTCTTCGTATAAGATTTTATATCTTACAATTCTTAAATTTTTCATACTTGAAGAGGATATATTAAAAATGGATGCTATCTAACTTAAAGTGCTGTAAGGATTTTCTTCCGTGTAAGCTAAAATATTCAGTATCATTTCCTCCACATTTTGAATTTTTTTTAATATTCAAACGATTTTAAATGGGTCTAGTTGGATATTTAACAAAAAATAAATCATAAATAAATCTCGAACAATTTTTAGGCCGTCACCAAAGATGCAGTTGCTCTTTTTCTTCCTTTATGTACAGTTTATGGCAGACAATAAAACAACAGTACAGTATATTTCACGTTAAGTTATAGCATTGTCAATTGACTGCTCCAAAGTGTTCTCAGATTGCTCTGAAATCGTATTTTATGTTCGATTAACATCAACGATATTGCTCTTAGATTTAATATGACTGTATGTTCAATTGAATCGACCGTTCGGTGTACAATCGCTGTGAGAGTCCTCCGAGTTGATCTGACTTGTGAGACAGATCAATTCAGACCAAAACAAGAAACCTAATCTATAATCTATTTTATCTGTAATAATCTGTTTGCAAATACACCAAAAATTACTGCTATAAAATAATAAAATGAAGAAAAGAAGGTGCCGTTTGGCAATAGCAGAAATTATCTTCTAATGATAAAGAAATCGAAATTATTCTCAAACATTTAAACACACAATCATTGCCAAAAATTAAAGATTTTGTGGAAATAATAAATTCATTCACAGAAGGACAGATAAGCTTGCAATTTTACGATAAACAGCAACTGCTTCCTTGTTACTCATTTTATCAACACAGGGAAATTTTGTCATAACTTGGTATAACATACCTATGTATCTACATACATACAACTTTACTAATGCTTAAAGTGAATCACGTGAACAATCGGTTGGTATTTGATAGAACTTGTTTGCTATTAATGTGTGAAAGATCACAGTGAGATCTACGACGTCAATAATCATTGTAGGAGCAACCGAAAACGCTATTACTTAAAAAAAATTACACTTCCACCAACAAATGAAGTGGTTGATTATCTCGGCCAGGTGACTTCATAAAAATGTTATAACTGACAGATTTGATCTTCAATCGTTTTAAAGAAAGTAGCGATGTACTATAAACTGTTGATCAGACAAAAAGTGCAAATTCTTTACTGTAAGTTACTCTCTCCTATATTACATAAAATAGGAAGATCAACGTCAGTTAATTATCAACGCCCTTGAATATTGTAAGTAAGATTAAACATTTTGCGTTTATTTGTCAGTTATTCATATTTGTTGATATTTTCTATTTAATTTCTACAAAAACCTTTACAAAAACACTCAGAGAATCAGCTCTAACTTTATTAAATCATAACTCTTTCCATAGACAAGAATTTAATACCTTTTTATGAAAAACACGATCCACTATTCGGTCATACAATTGACAATGGAATTCGAATTAATCAAATAAATTTGGGTTCTGCGAAGTGTGCCAATACTTTGTGTATACCATTGGCTATATTAACAAATTCTGGAGTTGCGGAAATATTCGTTTTCTTAAATCAAAAATAACGTCTTGCAAAGCAGCTACTGATGGAGAAGCGTAATTCAATCAATTTTGACACGAACTAATGTTATTCCACAAAGAGCTCCAATTTTCGTCTAGTTGCAAGTGAGTCCGTGCGCTTTCATTACAGCAGTATTCCATTAACTGCTTCACGTTCCCTACGAAATATTAATATCGCTGAAAGCACGAAGCGTATTTGTCCAATTAAATAGAAGAGTAAGAGTAAGACGTAATCAACGGATACAAGGCTGATTTAATTGGCATTGGTATGACATAAAACCGCATGCCATATTTGCTTACATATGCAGTTCCATAAGCAACCCACATCTATATTTAGAGTCTGAAAAAAGCATAAAAATATATTTAGTTAACATTTCTTCTTTTGTTTCTACCAAAATATGTCATGCCTGCTGTAATATTCTACTGTTATTTATTAATACAATAAGTGAATTAACTAGTAAATACTCTAGATTGTGAACAAATCGAACAACACAATCATACCATCGCAAAGGGTTATGTACGGACAACGAACGCTGACATTTGTTATTAAAGCAAAGCTTTTTTGGACGTTCAAAATGAATCAACTCCACTCCTAAGTCGGCTTAGTTGAATATCAAACTTAAAGATTAGAATATTCATTTCAAGCCTTTTTAACAAAATCGCTATTAAACCACGCCTGTGTAACATTAAAGTACACGCAAATGTACTTTAATGTTACACAGGCACATCCACCGATCAACATGGAGTAAGTGTAAGAAGTTCATATCAAGTCCATATTAAAAGAGTGGAAATAAGAGCGATTTCCATTAACAATTCTGTTTCAATTGTATCTAACGAAAAATACTATACATGCTTATTGAACGAGTTACAATTGGTAGATTATGAATTTTGTGAGCAGATGACAAAGTATGTAGGGCAGTTACCTTTTAGTATCCTTAATAAGTTTATACAATTATTCTATACGAAGTTACTGAGAATTTAGTAACCTCATCCCAACTTACTTTTTTTTTATATTTTTTTCCAAAGCTACATAAACCAAAAAAAATAAAATAAAATTCAGGACAATTTCAGGTTTAGTCACTTTAACCTTAAAAAAACATTGTACTGTACTACTTTGTAAAAAAGTAATGTACGTAAACTTCATTAATTTTAAAATATTGGAGAATTTCAAGCTTAGAAATACAGAGATGTTTGTAGTTACAACTTGTTTCCAAAGAAGCTAATATGGGTATTTGAAAGCTCCTTTTATGAAAGATAACATCCCTTTTTACGTGTTTGTATTTGACACACGTAAAAATGAATCTTTTATGCAAATACAAGGAATAATACAAATTAAATTGAAATATATGTTACAGCTTACTGATAGAAGCTGATGTTTACTATACTATTAACTTTTAAGACGCTTTCTAAGAATCAAAGCTATTTTATTTTTTACGTAAATAAAATTCCCAGTTAACTTACAATTCACCGATTGACATCGAATATTATGATTATTAACAAAATAACATTGTCTAATGTATAAATAGTTCAAAAGCACGCTAGAATTTCAATTTTATATTCATTTAATGGAATTTATATGTACAGAAATGCCACATCATACTAAAATCCCTCAGATGTATTAGATACGACTGGAAAATCTATTTACCTACATTAGTGCGGCTGCTAAACGTCGCTAAAACTAGTAACAAGTAACACCGTCAACTGTCCACAAATTAAAAAGGCAAAAAGTTATAAAGACCTAAATGTTACTATATTCTTTATTTGAAATTTTTCGAGTGTTAATTCATTCTTCATCAGGGTAACACTATTAAAAAACAGTTACAATTAAGATATGAATTGAAAATATAAACATTAACTTTTTTAAATGTTCATAGATGTAAGTTAATTTTTATATTTTCAATTCATGTTTTAATTGTAATTGTTTTTTAATAGTGTCACCCTGATGAAGAATGAACACTCGAAACATTTTGCTATTTCAAATAAAGAAAATAGTAACACTTAGACCTTTGTAACTTTTTGCCTTTCTAATTTGTGAAGTCAGTGGACGGTGTTACTTTTTAATAATTACGTAGTACTTCGTTACTACTAAAACTAGTTTCTGAAATCAAACCCAAATGTCAGAAAGTTAATGGAACAGATTTTTTTTTTATTGTATTAAATTAAAATTGGAAAAAATCTTTATTATAAAATACTTTCTACATTTACGAAGTTTCTATTTAAGAAAACAGCAACTTCCTGATGTAGTGAGTCAGTACTGATCAAATACCAATACGAAAATTCAGCTTAAATAGTTATTCTGTTTATCGTTTCCTTAATTTGTTAATAAAAGCAAATATTTCTAAGAATTTCCACTATTTTAGTATTGGAAAAACGCTTAATAAATATAAATAAATAAAATGAAACAGAAAGAGAAGCAGAGATAAGGAGAATTTTAGAATTTACATAACTGTAAAAAATGACAATACACAAACAATAATTGGAGTAGTAGTGGGGCATACGCTTAGGTGCCTTGGCTACAATAATTAAAAACAGGTACATCTTGAAAGACACCAAGATGTAAATTTGTACATTGTAATCAAATTAATTGATTTTGAATCAGAAAAATGTAAGTAAAAAGTCTTTAATAGAATCTAGAAAGATCAGAAATATGGAAGAGGATAATGTGAAAGTAAACTAAGAGATAGCTAAGCCACGTTTAAAGAAGAAGGCAATGCGTTTAGGTATAGCCAGTTTCATATTATTGCTCTTATAGGGACAACATTAAACAGACTTCCACTACAAGGGTTATTAAAATTATTATAAAAATTTGTCGCCAGATATATAAAAAGAAAATAAACTACATTTAGCGTTTTTTTATTTCTATCAGTTGTAAACAGAACACATCAGAAAATGCCTAGAAACAATAACCAAAAAATATAATGCTAAGATAGCTTAGCTTTCTCATGGTATTAATGG
>LR736884.1:2966883-3051666 GCA_902654985.2 Oryctes borbonicus | reverse complement strand
CCATTAATACCATGAGAAAGCTAAGCTATCTTAGCATTATATTTTTTTTTTCTATCAGTTGTATTTGGTTAATTATATACGCTTACTTATATATCGTTTACGGGCATTACAACAAGTGTGTAATAAATTATTTTGAAATTTCTTTTGACTAGAGGAATTATATTGTGTCTAACAACCAAACCGAAGGAGATTATCCAATTTTATTCTGTTTATTATGCAAACGCCACATGTAATTATCGATTATATATCATTTACAAACACAAGATGAGTATATTTACATTAAATTTGTTATAAAGCAATATTTCAATACGAACAGGATGAGTTGTTGCTGATGACCAACACAGAAGAATATTCAATTTTATAGTTGTTACTACCCAAGAAATAGGTTCAGCTGAACTATTGTTACAAAAGAAATCCTTGCATTTTCAATAACTTATTTTCACATATCAACTTTAAATGGAAAAAATTATTATTGTGTCTGTTGGCCAACTTGAAGAAGACGATCCAGATAACTGGTAAATAATAAATTTTTCAAGTTATCTTGTAAAACAAATAAATACAGGAAAAAGTAATAACAAAATGAAACTTATTCATTATGATTAATATTTTTAGGTTTGCCAGTTGTGAGCAAACATTTTCATGTCTCCCTGGCATTTCGATAAGTGTGAATGGCGAATTGTTGTATCGAGTATAGTTTTAACTCGTGCTTTCATAGTGTTCTTCGTAACAGCTGGATGTACTTTTTAATAATAATAAATGCCATAAACATCTTAAGGAATGGTGTAGTTGGGTAACAAGCATTAACCCCTGTTTTTAACGTTAATACTAAGAGTAAATAAATAAATGCCTAAAAAAACTAACTTAACCTGATTAAAACAGAATAAATAAACATAGCCGGCTCTAGCCCAACATTAATAAAATTCAAATTTCTCACATTGATTAACCATACTGCTGTTGCCAAAACGTGTAGTTATTTATAGCAAGCTTAAATGCCAGTACACTCAACGCTCTAAGTTCTGGTGATAAGGAATTATATACGTTTTATGAAGCTTTGTTTTATGGAGTGGTGGTAATACAAGCTCTCTACTACGAATATTGATATTATGCACATCAGTACGGAATCGGATTTTAATAAAGATATATGCTGGTGTTTTGGAACAAATTACTTTATGGTACAGTTTCAGTGTTTGAACTTTCCTGCGATTTCCCATATTTAACCGTGTTGCTGCGTGTTGTTTCCTTTTCACACTAAAAACCGTCCTGCAAGGTTATACTATTTTTAAATTATAATATGCAGTACTAATTAATTTTTAAATATCTAAAATAGTTATCTATTACTAGACCTAAACTACTAGAAGCAAGAGTTCCAGGTTACAGATCTATACTAGACTGTCCTCAACCTTAAAGCTATGAAAAATTCGCGTCATCTATATGCGGATGAATTTGAATTTTGCAGTGATTAATATGCATTTATGGATTTGACTGGTGTATAATGAGAAAAACAAGGGCCTCTGAATTAACTCATGGAACACCCCGGTTAATTGTCAAAACAGATGCATAGAATGCACTGCGTACCATCAAAACGACAATAGAGTAAAATGCTCGGTAATCCCGATATAATGTAAAATTGGTAATAAGATTTCATGGTTAACAGTATTGAAGGCTTTGCTCGTTATCCTTTTTCTTTTGAACTAAATACACAATTCCTTTGCTACAACCTAGTTGTTTGCTTGTTTCTTCAACTGCCTTTGAGACATTCATAGTTTTTGTAAATATGTGAAGGTATTGAAATCATTTGTTTTTCTCTTACCGAACTGCTTTTGGCTTGGCGCTTTGTTTCTTTTATATTTTTGTATGTAGTAATTACTTATTGTGCTATATTTACAGTTTACTTAAAACAACTAATTCGGTCAGAAATAGATGCAATTGACAAGAAAACACGGTCAAATGAACATTAGAAGTAATAAAACAAATGATGAACTGAAGTGGGCAGGAGACATAAATGTAAATAAAACAAATAATTCTAGTTCGAGAAAGGGATAGCTATATTCAAATAGATGTAGATTAATAAAAAAAGGCTGTACTCCATAAGATTCAATATTTTGATCTCAACGTGAAGCCAGCTACCATTAAAAGACAAGTCGGCCTAAAATAACATTGCTAACAAAGTTATTATAAAGAGAATTACAGATCAAAAAAAATAATAATAATTAAGTTTGTTTTAGACCAATTTGTCTGGAGATGGTTACTATTGGAACATCTACATTTAAACGTGGCTTAACTATCCTTTATATTACTTCCACATTGTCCTTTACCGTACTTCTCTTCTTAAGTAGGGTCTCTTAAGGACTTTCGACGTCTTCAGTAAAAAAAAATATTTAACCAGAAATTGGGAAAAGATGATATGGGACCAAATAGAAGACAATATCAAGCTATAGTTCTGGGATGTCAGTAAATGCTGAAATTTCTTTTTTAACTAAAACACAATTTCAATACGCTGTAATTTACTTGAGTAATAACTAAGAACTAAAAACATGTGGAAATATGGTTCATTTCTTTAAATTAAATGCACGCCTGCAGAATCTTGATTCAATAGATTTTGACGGGAACTTGTATTATTCTTGAAAGAGTTCTTATTCATAACTTTAACTTATGTATTTATTCACTAAAGTTTCGTACCATCAACCAACTTCACCTTTCATTTTTGTTATCAAAAACCTAATATTTCTCGCAATTTCAACACTGTTAATATTAGTAAAGTTAGCTTATTAATCAAAGACAACACAGAACGCGGAAATTATAAGCTATAAACGAAAGCGAAATATTTGGTTTGTTATTATATGCGAAACGTTATTTAGTTTTTGAAACGATGCCAATAAGACATGGAACCTTGAAAGTGGTGGTGTAAACATAATGTATACAGCAACACACTAGACTTACTACAGACGAGACAGTATGTATGTACTCTCTCGGTTATATTTAGGCTGAAACGCGTTGCATCCGAGTCGGGTATTGATCGGTCTAGACTTCACAGACGTTTGGGCAGGGCATTTCAGACAATTCCGCGTTGGATGCAATAAGCATTCCTGCATTAGGATGTTCTTATTCGGCGCCAGAAGATGGAGATTATTTCGAACGAATTATACATTAGAATAATCGATGGAAATTGTTTTCTGAGCTTCTTATGCCTACCAAGAGATTTATAATAACGTTATTCTTACTTTCTCAAATCATAGAATACGCTTTCATAAACAGAATCTCCACATGATTTATTTTGCAAACACTTGAAAAACTTCTCTGTTTTGTTTGATCATCGCAACTTAATGAGTCATCAAGGAGAAGTATTAACGTATTGTGCCTAATTGTGAGTCAAAGTATGAATCATGCTGCTGTTGTTGGAATCCCATCTCTGGTAAGTTATTGATTCTTGAAGCCAGTACAGTATATTCCATAAAGGTTTACTAAAGGTGCTATTAAACTACTATTGGTGCTATTAAAACGCAGTGAATTGAATCTCTTACATTCGATGATAAATTCCAAATGCTATACCCGTTGAGACAGGTGATGAATTGCTTTCAGTTTTAAATTCAAATCAAATTATAAAATTGTTTGAAATGAAACATTTTGGTATTTCCTATTTAAATAATATAAAAAAAACTTTTGCATTTGAATTTAAAGCTAGTGCTCTGTTTACACTGCAGGTAAATTAATTATTTCTTGTAATACTCTCAAACAGATGATCATTTGCAAAATCAATATTGATTATACTTGCTAACAGCGGCAGCAGCTGGCACTGCAGCCGCGGAACTGCAGAATATACAAGGACAACGCTTCGATTTCTTAGTGTATTATTTAGCAACTACTATGTATAACGATATGCAACGGAAATGCACGAGAGAATCGAAGCCTTGCATTTATCCTTCCATTTACGTCATCATCACCCGTCATTATTTGCTAATGAATATGATAAGAGAAATTTTTCAAAATTAAGGAAGTAAGTTCTACGTCGTCTTGTTTATAATTTATCATTAAACCCATAAAATTTCCGTGACGTAACAAACAAATTTGACAATCACCAAAACAAACTAGAGGTTGTGACATTTTTGGAAAGAATTTTGACTGTGAATAAGCGTTGGGTCCAACACTTTGATCAATAAAGTCAAATGTACACAGCCTTAAGTCATTCTTTTCGCTGCGTTTTCCGCTTCAATAGCTGCCGTCCAAAAGTTCTTGGACAGCATCTTTATTTTCAAGATCTGGCCGTAAGCGGTTACTGCTTATTTGGTAAGTCACAGAAACCCCTGTTCTTGTGGTGAAGATGTAATTGCTGTTGGATATGAATGAATGGCAAAACAAAACTGGACAAGGAATTTCCAATTAGTTAAACAAAGAGTTAATGAGTAAACACTAACACACCAAATTTACTTGGAAAACAAAAAGAATTTATAGTTATTTTTTGTAATTAATCTTGGTACGTAACTATAATATAATATAATAATAAAAATAGATACTTATATAATACATCTATTAATAGTGTTTGATCAATTTGATGATAAAGTACATATTCCTCTTATTTTCTCAATTTAAGGAGTTCGTAGATATGCATATCGTTGCCTTACATACATTATCTTGTTATTATTGGCGATTAGAACCTTTGCCTTATATGGTTTTGTAATTGAATCGTGTTCGTAGGAACCTAGTTTATCGTCATTGGACAAATAATGTTAATACGATATCCTCGCGAACACAGATTACTGATTAAATTTGTGTATTATTCAATTTAATTCCAACAATTTGTCGTTTACTTTTATAAAGAAAGTTATCGATTGTAAAAAATTCTTAAAAATCCACAGAAAAAAAAAATTTCAATCCTTACCCTGGGGGGAACTCGTATATTATTGGAAATAGGGAGTAGGTTTAAATCTGGCAAAGTTGCTAAATTTTGTATTTGTTATGAACCCTAGAGAAAATGGATCTGTGATAAAAGATGTTCGAGATTTTTCCAATAAATTTTCTTGTTTTACCTCTAGGGTCGTTATTTGGTTTTGCAGAGGAAAACTAAAAACACGTTCTCAAGGCCACTTTCAACCTTCTAAAATGGTGCAGTCAACATTTTTATACAACATGTCAGTCTTTGTGGCATCTTCCTTATTTCTTGAAATGTTATATAAAAATTTCGACTACATCATTCTCATTTTCTCTGCAAGGCCAAATAATAGATTCTGGAGGTACAAGTAGAAGATGAGCTTTTTTATTTCTTTTTTTAAATCTCGAACGTCGTTTGTCACATGTCCATTTTCTCTGGGTTTCATAACAAACACCAAATTTAGTAACTTTGTCAGATTTAGACCTATCTGTAAAAATAAGCAAGATTCCCATGTTAATGCTCGAAAATTAATCAGCCTGTAGACCATCATTTTTATTTAAGTATGATCAGAATCCACTTCTTCACTTGCTGTCAACCGTTCATTAGGTACTATGCAAAGATCTAGGCATAGAAAACATGGAAAATAAAAAAAAAGAGATTAAATAACACATGAGCAAACAACATGATTGTTAATTATTGTATCCCCGGATAAAGTATCGCGTTTAAAGTTTGTACTTTTTCATTTTTTTCATTCTTGGTTAATAGTTTTGGTTATTTTGGAATGTTGAATAGAGTGCTCAAGCTTGGGATAAAGCAAAATTTAAAAATTCTTTCTAAACCACCTACTCATATTATTAATTTGTATTTGCACTGTTATTAAAAAGGGTTGATCTTAATCTGATGTAGCGAGTTTACAGAAAAAAATAAAGGAAAGAATCGAAGTGACCCTTGATAAATTAGACTTAATTTAATAGTAATAAGTATGGATACAATGAAATTTTGTATGTTAACCATCTTTTCATTTTCAAAATGAAAATCCTATCGATTTACATTTTTAAGTGACATTTTTGTTAAAAATATAACTAATGATGATACATTGATAGAAATTGATTTTATTTAAAAAAGATCATTGTGTTCCTTCGTAAGTTTGACCGCTGTATTCAACATCTCAAAATAAGCAAACCAATCGATCAACGAATTTCTTTTCAAAAAATAAAGATAAGAACATTTGAGAAGACACATTGTATATTCCAAAGTAACTAATTGTACGTTATTAGATCCAGCAATTATATAAGTACATAGGAGTAAGCATGTGCTGACGCGTTGGAAGAGTTTTAGTATTTGTCGATCACGTTTCGATATAGAACACTTTTGTGATTCTGCCATTCAACTTTATCAATGTATTGCACAAGTTATTTATTACAAATTTGTCAAGTGAGCGAAATGCTTTGTATTAAGAACGTTGCGAAGAAAAATATGAATTTGATGAAATAGATAAATATCAGCCAAAAAAGTGTTCACGTGTAATAATCTTTATGTAACCAGCAACAAACTGGAATCGATAAATTATTACTTTATATACAGAAGCTTCTAGATATACATATCTCTAGTTATGTTAGCGTGACTCATTAGAGTTTTTATATTATGGACGAGTTTCCCATGGAATTTCCATTAAAATACTTTTAAAAAAGATCTTGTAGATGTGACTCACCATATTCATTCGTTGTCAACTACCATTAGCCATTTACAAGGCATTCTTAGTCATAAATTTCAAATTTTTAGTCTGTCTATAAGGTGTCCGTGGAGTGGGCTCCCGAATTTTTGATTTCTTAAAATTGAAATACGTTTACGTTTTATGCCCGTTTTGTGCTGATTCGTGCCGTAAACATTTTATTTTGTGCTCATCCGTTTCTTGAGATATTCGAGATTGAAAAACCGGAGTCAACTTTACGTACTCCCGCACTTTCACTTTTTTTAAAGTTTGATCAAGTCATCGTTTTGTTCCCGTTTCGTGCTGATTTGCACCGTAAAAATTTTATTTTGTGCTCGCCTCCTTCCCGAGATTATTGAAAACAAGATGTACGGGAATGGAGGCTACTCAGACACTTGTTTGGTAGCCACCGCACCAATTTTTCGACTTGGTAAATTTGGTATTGGCAACGTTTTGTGCTCGGTATCCGCTTATTTATTCTATAAAAATTTCGTTTTGATTTTTGAGATATTTGAGAATGGGAGTTGGTACAGACGGTTATTCACTAGCAGCCGCAACAATTTTTCGGTCTTTAGGATTCCTATAATGCCATCGCTTATTGCTGAATTGTATCGTAAAAATTTTGTTTTGTGCTCATCGCGTTTTTGAAATATTCGAGTAACATGTGCGGACATGAAGGCTGCTCAGGCACTTATTTGACAGCTACAAAATTCAATTTTCCAATTTTTGAAAATTTGATAGTGGCAACATTTTGTGTTCGCCATGTGTTTATTGTGCCGTAAAAATTCCGTTTTGTGTTCGCACCGTTTTCAAGATGTTTGAGAATGAAGGTTGGTGCAGACACTTATTCAACAGCATCCGCACCAATTTTTCGGTTTTTGAAAACACGAAAATACTATACGTCATTTGACACTTTTTTAGAATGTCTCAATGCCATTATTAAATTTTGAAGGGCCAATTGGTGCGGGTGTTGTTCAATAAGTGTCCGCACCAACGATCATTCTCAAATATCTCGAGAACGGTATGAGCATAAAATGAAACTTTCACGGCGCAAATCAGCGCAAAACGATACAATACAACAACAATACAAATTTTATCGCACAAATCGCCATACAACGGGTACAAAACGGTTGCCTGGTAAAATTTTGAAATAGTAAAAGTGCGGGAGTTGCGCGAAGTTGGATCTTATACAGGCTGCCTTATAAAAATTGATAGGATGACTATATAACATACCAAATGTCTAAAATGCACCATTTTCGCGCTCTTCAACTGTTTTTATTCAACTACAAACCCGAACTGTTAATGCTTTAAATTGCTCCAGTTATTTCTGCCTTCGTTTTATCTAATGTTAACCGCGACATTTACAACCTAAATAAATGCAATGAATTTCAATCTTTCATTTTTCCCGTTTCAATTATATTAGTTATAATAGTTAAGATTTGTAGATAGAAGTTTTAACAAAAAACAGTTGAAAAGTGCGGGAACATTGTATTTTAGACGAATGCTAAAGTATACATAAAGCCACCCTAAAATTGAACGAGGAATCGAAAAATTGCAGAATATACAGGCTGCCCCGTTTAAAATAACGAAACTAAAGATGTTCCGGGTTTGGACCGTGTCTTAGTTTGATTAAATTGAAAACTTGACGTTTCGCCCACAATTATATGGGATTTCTTCAGGGGAGAGAAGGGCGGTAGGCAACAGTTACCACGGTAACTCAACCTGTAAACCACATCAGAGGCGAACCTAATTTCGCAGAATGAAGTTAATCATGGTAGCTCAGCATGTGAACCATGCCAGGAGCGAAAATCAACTACCCTAGCCCACTGACCCATGTCCCAACTGACTTTGGCCGTGGAAGCTTACGTTATTATTTCAAAATAATAATTAAAAAAATGCAAGTTTTGCAATCGATGAAACTTTTATGTAAAACATCAATCAATAGTGAAGAAGATATTAGACGGCCGATTTTTATACGTTTTAATTGTTTAAGAAATATTTTTGTGTTTCTGTATAGCAAAATTTAAATTTATCAATTTATCATAAAGAGTGCTACCGGTTCGTACTATCAAAAACCATTGATCAATCATCTTATAGCCAAAGAAAAAGGTTTATTAATATTTAAATGCTAAAGTACAATCAATTAACAGATGTCCTTATTTTTATGAAACAGAGGCAAATGTAATATAATGTAATAATACTCATGTCAAATTTTTCGTTTGATTTGAATTTGATTAACAACGGGGAATTCCAATGTATGAGTTTTTATTTATGGCAAACCCGCTATTCATCAACCATCGTATTTCTTATTGTAAAAAAGAAATCATACGTCGCGAAATGATTCATTTTAATCTAAAATTATTCAAACAACTTTAATCCGGACAAATTTAATAATTTTGTAGGTTATACAATTTAAAATCTCTTATACTTTTAATAAGTATTTTGTTGGAGCTATTCGTAGGTGCTATTTATAGAAGCAGTTCAATTCATTATTATTCATTCAGAGAAACAATATTCTGTCATCCATTGTATGTAATATTTCCCTTCCTATTTTTCCATAAACGAACGACGCCTCATTTCGTCAGTAATATTTATTTTCGTCATGTCCTCGGGGTGGGTCAAATACATTCGAGGGTGGAACTCCCCCACTGAATTTATCTAAACAAACACAATTCTACTGCGTATTGTTTTGTGTACGTAGCATTTCTGGCTGGATGGAATCAAAACTTATTGTTCGACATTTAGTATACGAAATGTCAATCCTGAATATTTTAAATTGAGTTGGTTACCATCTTATTCCATTCTCATATTCTTTTTATGACCAAAAGATTTGTTTAAACTGTCAATGTTGTTCCATGGATTCCATGGAGAACATTTTAAAATTCGGAACAATTTAGAAATCATTGTAAAAAAACTGAAAATCACTATTTTCTTTAAATTTCGTAATTTTAAAGGATATGAAAAAAGGTTTCGCGTAAAAGTTATTCGGTTTAAGTAGAACCAAGATGGCGGTTTTTGGAATATTGGTACCAAGTTTCCATCTTAAATCGAGGTGTTATTGTATTTTTGCGCGGTTTCCTCCAGGTGCCCCTGCACCGTGCACAATCTATGCAATGAAACGATGCGGCTCTGAGTATAGACATAAAGACAAACGCACATCTACAAGCAGTAAACAATCCCGTTTAATTGACCAAACTGCCAAATTAGTTTCTAATGGGTGACCAGTTCACGATACCATCAGTTTGGTTTTAAAATAACAAATTTGCCTCAGAGATTTAAATTCTTTAAACATTAACATATGCGTAGAACAGCATTTTGGAAATGGCTTATTAATAAAGTAAAATGAAATAAGAATCCGTGTTTTATGGACTGTAGAATCCTATTCTTTCAACTACAGATAATTTACTTGACGTAACAAATACGACCAAGGTCACACGTACCGGTTAGACCATGAGCAAATTTATTGTGGCATATTCGAATTAGTTGGCCCCCTGTAATATTTGAAGAAGACATAAATGTCAAATGGAAATTCCGCAAACATTCCTAGAAGAATTTTTAGATGATCTGTGTTAGACCTTAACGGTCGAAATATGTTATGAGCAAGATGGCGCTTTTGCACACAAAGATATGAATGCAATTATTAATAATAGAGTAATAGTGATTAATAAACTTAAGCAACCGCCAGCCATATCAGTAGATTTATTGCTTCTGGAGTGTACCAAACAACGTTTACTAGAAACCATCTTTAATATTTTTTATAGTTACAAAGATATTTTACTTTAAAGAAAAAGCAATTTCTGAACTGTTCATAATCTTAATTGCTCCCCACCGAAATGCCCCTTAGCACACAAAATTGCATTTTGCCAATTTAAACGAATTTTTAAATGTGAAAATAAAAAAGATATCCATGGTAACCTACTCAATTTAGTTTTGTTATTATATAATATGCTTTTATTGTGACGTAATTGGAATATATTTTAAAATAGATCTTTTACGATTTCATTAAGCGATCAATTCGCGTACACCTTTATTGGCGCTATAAAATTACGTCCAAATCCTCGATGATCGATTGTAAATTGAAAAATTAAATACAATCATGTCATATAACGTTATGTTAATTTGTTTAAAACAATTGTATTCAATATCAATCACATTGGAAGACAGGATATTGCTGCGATAATTTTTATTTCATTTATACATTAAATATGCGTATAGGTAACATGTGCTTACTTAGAAGAAAAGAAGTAAAGATATTCTGTAATTTCTTACACAAGATTACATCTGACGGAGAAAGCACGTATACAGAAGAAAAAATAAAAATGAAAGACAGCTCGTTTTATTGATTTTACAAATTTATTCCATAAGCTGTTTGCTTGCAAATTAAACTTGATCTTTTTATTATTCTTTTCTTTGTTCTTTTTTTATGTTTTTCAAGATCTTACACGAGTTCGTGTTTTTTGAATAAGGTCTATACCAATATTTTTTTTTTATCTTGCATTATATTAGTTTTTCCTTTGATTTTAGATGTGACACAAATTTCTTTTCTTAAATTCGTGCTATATACACTCTGTTTCTTCTAATTTTTGCTGAATTATCATGTTCATATCACAGAGCTTTATCATCCCAGTGCTACAACTCAGAACAATTTAGTCATCTTTTTGTTTTTGCCATAGTTCTTTCACCTGATTTTTTCATGATTTCTCTTCAACTTCTTAGTGGTAATGTTATTTCTTATACCGTTGTAACCATTCTGTTTAGTTTGATGCAGATGAACGGTTGCACTTTTTTCACCCAGTATTTCACTTTTCTTCATAGAAAACAAAAATGTAAATATAGAGTTCGTGTTTGATTCTAGCAGTTTGTTAAAGATTGGCAGCATGAAAGCAATTATTGCAACGTAATATGTTGTTATTATTGCTTCTTACAATGCCAAATTCATATGGAGACCCTAAAATTATCACAGAGACTCTCCTGTCTCTTCTTTTGCCTAGATTAAGCTTGTAATAGCCACTCTATTCACAAATTCATTTCAGGCATTCCTCAAAATTTATGATCATGATGCAAAAATTAATAAAGATCATATCACGTGTGTAGTAAAGAGAAATATACTTACAGATTTATTTAACTATTTATATATTTTAGCTAATTGTAAGCTATCTAAAATGGTACAAAATGTTAAATTTGTAACGACGAACTCTTAAACAATCCATACGAATACTCGTACAAGATAAGGAGAAGAAATCAAGACGGAAAGAATTGTTGAGTTATCGAAGACCAGATATACTTATTAAGGTAATTAAACAATTATATGCATAAATAAGCAAACCTTATTGTAGAAGGTAACAAGTTTGACTTGCAGTATTAGATAGAACACTTCAGGATTGAACATACGTTAACGACTGCAAATTGATAATTTGATGAAATGAAACAGTATCCTCTCTATTGATTAACAAAGTTGGACAATAGAATTGTCCAACAGTAAGAAAATTGAAATGAGTCAATGAGTGGGGAGTAAAGCCGTCGACGTGCGTGCCGTAACATCAGCGGCGCCGTCGGTAAGTTGTTAATAATGTTGTATAATGTGTAATACTTACCGAGTTAGAATGAAAAAACGCATCACATCGAAGAAAATAACAGATTCATTCATAAATGCAGCAGAGAACTGAATGGCCTAAGGTTACATGAGGGCATATCGGCTGTAATATGATGAATTTATGGTAATTCCAACGAATTGGAAATTAGTTTTATCAACTATGCACAAAACTTCGGAGACAATTGAAGTGTGTACATATGCCTTCTTGCAGTAGTATCATTAGCCAAAGCAGGAAGTGTACAATAGTGAATCACTAGCTCCCATACTATAGAAACTCTAGAACTTAGGGAAAGTTTCAACTAAACTTTACATAAAAATGATAATGATTAAATATTTATGCGATGTTAAGAATTCAATAAACTGACATGGCAGTGAATTAGTTTTTTGAAGGTTATTAACGAATAATATAGAATTTTCGTTTTCACGCGTTTATACACAGCATAATTACATTAGAAGGGTTCCTTTTTAAATTGTTTAGTAGGATTTATAGTTAGCAATTGCTAGCAGTAATGTAATGTATATGTACGAATTAATTATTATGTACATGAAAGGATATCACTAGAAAGTATTTGTACACAAAGGAAAAAAGTTACTAAATACAACTAATAACTTTAAAAGCATAAGTTTAATCATTAGTTTAGTCCTCGTAACAATTAATTAGGGATTGCTGTCATTGTTACTTATGCTGTTTAATAATTTTTATGTATACAGCCTTGGCCATGAGTATATGCCACCCCCCTCAATTGTTAGAAATGTACCTTGTTTTATTCTAATCAACTGTTTTATATATTGTTAAGTATCGTCGGTCTAAACTGAATAACTTAAACAAAGCATCAAACCGTAGACGCATAGAAACAAATCGCGACACACGAAAAGCACTATACGTGGAATTTGCTTATATATAAGTATTTAGTTTATTGCGGGCGCTCGAACTGTGCACATTGCTCAATAATGCCCTTGCTCCCGCCTATTCTGAAGAATATTTTTTTAACAAAAATGCCAAAAACATGCGAATTAGATTTACCTAAACGTTTAAAAATAAAACTTTTTTAAGAAAGAAAAAAATAAAACGCAAATCCCAAAAACAGTAAACTGTCCTCGTATTACTGTGAATTATACTATAAATTTTACAAGTCATAAAAATCTAAAATTATGTGGAAGTAAATGCACTGGACAAATGACACTTCTTTAAGAAATTGACTTTCACTTTTCTAGCTGACTCGTGACTTGTTGGAAAGCTTTGGCAAAAAGTGTTTGCTAGAATAGTATGAAAAAGGCTTCAAAGTGCTGAGCTGAAAAGGTACAAAGCAAGAAAGAAACTCTGGTTGTCAAATATAAACAAAAAGAAACGCTTGCAGTGGTGTATTGAAAAACAAAATTTTACTCAGGAGGATTGGCCGAATATCAAGTGGTCGGACGACTCAAATTTCGATGTATATTCAAGTATTATTAATATTAGTTGTTGTTTAGTAGTTGTTTTTTGTAATGATTTCAGGTGTTTGAAAACGCGGTTGCCGCCTATGTTAGGCGCATAGCGGGCGAAGAATACAAGTAAGAATGTGCGAGTCGGCGAAATCATGGTGTGTGAGGGCCGAATGGATTCAGAAAAGTACATTCAAGTAATGGAAATTACACGGAAACCGCCTTTTAACAAAAAATTCGGCGACACCAACATAGATGCCGTCCGTTTTCAGCAAGACAATGCGCCGTATCATAAGTATCAAGTGACCATGAAGTGGTTCGCAAATAATGGGTTTGAGCTCCTGGATTGGCCTCCTCAGTCACTAGACCTCAATCCCATTGAACATCTTTGATACTGAAGCGCAAAGTTAGGGAGCACTTTATAACATTAAAGAAATCGCAAGTATTTGGATTCAGAAGTGGCAAGCAATTACTTCACAAGAATGTCGACGCTTCAAGATTACCAAAAAGAATAACTGCTTGCAAAAGGTTTCTGTACAAAGTAGTGATTTACTGTAATAAATATTTCCATTTTTTTTTCAACTGGCGTTTTTATTTAAGCTGCATATAAGTAATTTAAAATTGTTGGAGTTTCACATAGATGGCAAATAATTTTAGCCAAGGCCGTATACTGCCTGTTGTACCTACATACATACATTTTTATCTATGTAATAATTTGCCGAGGGACATCGACTTAATAGATTTTAATTTAACAATCAACGAAAAAATAAATAAAGTAATAATACTTTATGTATGTATAAATTAGCCCCGAGAAAAATTATTGCTTGCCTTATTAGGAATCCAGACGAGTGTGACGACGGGAAAAATGGTGAACAGACGACCGAAACGACGACAGCCAGCTTCCATCAGCATAAAAGAAAAGAAAAATGAATGACACGACAGGAAGGAATATTAATTATATCCTCAGTTTGTAAGCAAGAATTATTATTGTGTACGACAAGCCGTGTACATGTGTTTTTAAATGTGTTGCGGGATATGCATTTTAGTTACTAACTCGGGTCTCACATCGCACATTTTAATAGCGTAGCATTTTACTTCGATTGACGTATTTCTTCAACGAATATTTTATTCGATGTCACATGGCATTATTTGAATCTTTTGTGTTGTTGTTTTTTTTTTTTCTGAATTGAAAGAGACTATTTAAAAAATTATGACAGTAAATATACCACTGCGTAACAATGATTATATTAAGTAATCCGTGTAAATAATTCATATTAAGGTAAATGGAAAAAAAAGGCATGTTCAATAATGATAGCAAGAACTATGGGGTAATATGACAAACAAAGCAAATTTAATTTGGATAACAGTGTATAGCCAATAAAAATTTTTATTTGTGTTAATAAAATTTAATGTACTAGGTATGTGAGTAGGTAAGTGATAAGAATAAATAAATGTACTAAATACGGCAAGAATATAAACAATAAGACATGTAAATGTGTTGCTGAAAAGAAAATCCGTTGGATATAGTAAGAATAATTTCACTACCTACCTGTATTAATTACATTGACATTGATTTCTTGGTCAGCTATCTCAATCAATATTTTGATGCTTTATTTTGTACTCAGCAATCTTACCTCATTAGATGCATAGTGCCTACTATTGCCGAAAGAAAACTACAAACTATATTCCTACACCCTCCTCCACTATTAAATTTTTATGGCGAAGTCATCCATAAAAAAAAAAAAAACGCCAAGAACAACTAAATAGTGTTATTTTAACGCTACTTAGGCGAATTTCTAACTAAGAAATAATGTTAACAGATTATTAATATAACATCCTTTGCGATGCTAAAATCATTTTAACTGCTTAAGGATAAGCTAAAGTGAAACTTTTCATCGTCTGAGATACTAAGAAAAGTAACTACTTGCTAGTTAGTTGTTTTTCATCACAATGATATTACTTCAACATAAAATAGGTGACGATTTAACAAATCTGCTGGGAATATTTGCATTATTACGGTGATCTCCCCATCCCCTTTTACTCCGAGAAACTTTTTTCTGTGTATGGGCTTGTGGATGCCAATTTCAACTATCTTTCACCATAGACAAATGTCATAAACCACAAAAAGAGCCATTATCGCATAGTGCAAATTTCCAACCATTTGACAAAAATAAGTAAGTACGTGGCAGTATTTAAAGAACCATATCTGTTCAATTGAAAATCTTGAATTTATTTCGTCATTAAACATCCTGGAATAGTTTGTGCATTTCACAACATGTCATACATTATTTAACCTAATCTTAATTATCTAATCTTGTAATTTATTGTAGCCATCGAATTGATTACAATGACGTAGTCCACTTTATTTTTTACTCTTTCGTCTTTATACATTATTTAAGTGATTAGTGAATGTTGTACTAAACATTCCACCAGACATCCTTTTTATCTTACCGTACTTTCCCAGTTTTGTACTTTCTTGTTATAGTAATCAAGTACATTTTACATTTATAAAATGATATTTATCGTAACAGGGCTAACTTTAGATATGTTCAGGAATAATACATTTGACCTTCTTTCCCTTCTACTTCATAAAGATCGCCAACCAAGCTTCTGGAATACTTGCAAAACACTGATGAATGGCCGTTTCGATATTTTCGATAGACACCAAGCAAATTTGGAGTTTTTGATGAAATTTTACGTATGAGGTGTCATTTGAAAAAAAGAATGTGCAGGTGATACAAATACCATAAAACATATTTCCGAAATCGAGCTTTACTGAAGTTTAAGGTAAAAATTTCGGTCAAATTACCTTTCAAGTATGTATTTTTAGAAATAACAAAAAGTTTTAACATTTCATATTATTCTGGAACAGTTTAAGACCAAAATCACATAAATTGGTCGCTTTCATGAAAAATAAAAACAGTTTTAAGGCCGCTCGTCGCTTATTTTCGACTTCCTAGTAGGGTATTGTTAAAGCTACTCCGTTCCAAAGCAATTTGAAATAAAGCAAAAACTACATTTTTGATTGGGATAAATAACAACAACAACAAAAAAAAAACAAAATAACAGAGAAATAAAAATAGAGTGCAAAGTTACAATTTCATTCAAATTAAATAACCTGTGTTAAATAATAATACATTGACTGCAAGGGTTTTTGTTGCATGCATTAATATTTGCAATGTATTTCCTTGCTACATAACTGTCCAAAAATTAAGTGCAATGGTGCTAATCTTTCCTCAATCATAGTTCCCAGGCAATGGTTTCTTTTCAAAAACTCGGGAAGATTTTTGAGAACCACATGAGACGAAGTGCCCAAATTTAATTTTTCCATTAAATCCATAATTTTTTTATCAAATCTTTTTGTTATTTCCTCGTGCGACATATTGCTTCCTAAGCAGATATTTGTAAATGTTTCTCGGTAATCACGCAAATGTCGAAATCAAGGGGAGATAATTAAAGCTCTAAAGTCATTTCGATGTTTTCTCAGTTTAAGACCATGCATGTCGTTTGCTTTAAGACTTCGAAAAATCAAGATGTGTCACGAGTTTCTTAAATTTTTGACATTCATTTGGGTTCAAGCGTGCTTGTACCTCTGCTCCCATCTCTTTATAAATCATATTTCCAAAGCCAGGATTAAGATGTAGAATTGGTGGAACACAGTAAGTCGGTTCGATAGCCAAAGTGTACGGTCGCGTTACTCATTTTCAGAATCTTTTGTGAAAAGTTTAAATCGTTTATTACGCCAATAATTGTGCATTGCAAAACAATTTATCCAATTTATCAACTTGATCAAGAATTCTTCAAGTTTTGATTGTCCGATAGTATAACACCAAATGCATGGAAAAGAAGACGCATTCGATATTCCGCTAGAAAGCTTAAGTCGTTTCCCAATCTTTTTTTGAACGCGCCATGTTCCAAGCTGTAATAAAACAAATAAAAACGAACTATTGGCAATAAAAGACATCAAAAACATGTTCATGTGCAATGCATTACCATGGTGCCTTCTCAGAAACTCTATTGAATACCTCATGCAATATTTTTCGGTATACCATTCAGCTGTAACTGTTATTTGTTCAAAAACGTTTACGGATTTAAACATTCTGCTTTAATTACCTTTAAAAGAAGGTATTTGGTATTTAATATTTTAAATACTTTGTTTAAGTACTTGACGCTTTAAAGCAATTCAAGTACTTGTAAAATAACCAAAGCTCTATTTTTAGTATTTATTTCAAGATATTACTTGCGATTTCAGAGTATTTAAACTATTTTGCGAAGTGTTTGAAGCAGTGTTAGCCGTACTCGAAATACTTAAAAAAATGTTTTGCATTTGATATTTCTATTGTCAGTATTTGATACTTGTACTGCATTCGGTAATTGGAATTATTTGATATCTGTTATGTTGAGTTTTCTATGAAGTTATGATACGTTTAATAACATTATCAAAGGTAAAAATCAACTTTCGCATTTGAGCTTTTCCCCCAATTAATGGTTTAGTTTGTTACATATGTATATATATATGATTTGAATATCTAGAATCCAGATGCGAGCAACAATATTTTCATTGCATTTTTTATTATTCCTTATCTAGTGCATCCATGCGAAAAATGCCATCATCTGTTACAAATACACGAGAGGAACTGCCATTTCTGTTTAAAATCTCGGGGACGGTTGGAATTGCTTTAGGGTTGGGGGAACATTGAAATAAACTGATTTCCAGAAGTCATCTTTTTCCTCTGGCGCCTAATATTTCCTTGCAAATATGACTTTGCCGGAATCTATTATTCCTGGCGTTATTTATGAGAAAACTTTTCGTCGAGATAAGCAATATAAAATATGTATAATGTGATCTTTGTCAGGAGACGTGCTAATGTCGATAAGTAACAATTCCAGAGTTACTAAAAATATAAATAAAACATGGAACTACTATTATACATAGATTATTCCTGCCCTGTTTAACATAATATTTTCCAGACCAAATAAGTATTAATAGTATTATTAAACGCCGTTGATGCATTTAACTACTCAGTGAGCCAGTGACAAACCGGTAGTATGCAATAATAACAACAGCACCACAACAAAAGATGCTGAAAATGCAAAAGAAGAGTATTTGTCGAAGCTCGTCTTGTGGTATTAGTCCTCGCGAATGGAAAAATGAAGCTGCTGTTTTATCTTGAGCTCAAGCGTGGCGCAAGAAAATTCATTCATTCTAATATAAAAGGCCAATCGATTTCATTTTGGAGCAGTTCCGTAGAAATTTTTCACAGATACTATCTTTCCTCGTGCTCAAGGCCAGCGTGCCATACCTTACTAGTAACCCATCCCGTGGAGTGTCCTTCTCTAGGTAAGTTCCATCAACCTTAAATGAAAGGAATCTGAGGAATTTCCGGTGGATATGATCTAAATTCAGAAGGTCACAGGCATATATAGGATGCCAAATTAGAGCTGGATATTCTGGTTTACTCAGTAGAAAGGCAAAGTATATTGACTTCAACAAAGAAGGATTCTAGTAGTAGAAGTATTTAGAGACACACGTAATAAAACCCGAATATCTCATGGCTTCGAAACAGATCCCATTTAAATGTGAGAGTGGTATAAAAAATCTTTAAATTTAAGATTACACCACAAATAATAAAGCAATACGTAAGGTGAGCAAGAATGAGAATAGGAGTATGCAGCATTTTTCTGTGTAAGCAACGGTAGGAAGGTCGACTTTTAGAAGTAGATCATTAATGTAAAGCATAAACAGCAATGGTCCCAGAATAATCGTTATAGGTAACATAAGACTTTCTTTGTTTTGGGTACGACTTGATGAGACCGACCGCAGATGGAACAAAACCGAAGGAGCTGAGCTTCGATGACAACATTTCATAATTGACCATGTCAAAAGCTTTGGACAGGTCTGTATCAATTACATCGACCTGGCCTCGTCGATATAAGACTTCACCAATGTGTTGGCATATGGTGGCCAAATTTGTAATTGTAGATCTGCCGGAGGCAATAAGTGAACGGGTACTACTGTAAATGCAAACATGTAATACCTTCTCTTATAATTTATCAAAATTGAATATTTGGGGAATAACTCTGTAATTCGACAGCCCTTTTTATCTTCGCTTGAGTATTGAATATGATTTTTTTTCACTTTTCACCAAAAGTTGGCAAGCTTTACTAATGAATATAAAATAAAGAATTTCGAGTCTAGTCTATATAAATTGAAAGATCTGACTAAGGTTGCGTTAGGACTTTCGTTGTAAAAACAGTTTCATAAACAAGTTTAATAAGTTGCGACCAGCAGAACATTTCAGTTAAGAGATAATGTTTATTTACAATAGAATACAATAGACCAGTAGCGGCTGGTAGTGACGTAAATGGGAGGG
The DNA here is from genome assembly GCA_902654985.2 of Oryctes borbonicus. Taxonomy (NCBI): domain Eukaryota; kingdom Metazoa; phylum Arthropoda; class Insecta; order Coleoptera; family Scarabaeidae; genus Oryctes; species Oryctes borbonicus. The sequence continues at coordinate 3,031,699 of LR736884.1, read as the reverse complement.
TTCAGACAACGCTGCATATCTTTCGTGTATTTTCCTTGCATATCGTATACATTATATTTTATCAAAAAATTCACGACGGAATTCGAAGCGTTGTCCAAGCCCTGCAATTTGTGTCACCACCAGGCGCTGTTGTAGTAGATCACTATAATACACTGTAATACTTCATCGTGTACGAATAAATCTCTAAATCTGCGTAATTGGTCAAAAATAGTACACACAATAGTATACACATTGGTATTATCAAAGAACAAGATTAAAGCGGGCTATTATAACGAACATGAAAAACCGTGAAAATCGTTACAAATGTTTACAAGGTAAAATGTGTAACTAAATTTAAGTTAATGTGGTGAGAGCTTTTGATCAGAAAGTATTTGTATTTGAAAAATCACGTGTGGTAAAGATATCTTCTACGAAAGTTGCTTTTTCTAATATATGAATTTCTGTTTGATCCAGTATTGATAGAACTATTTACTGTTCTCTTCAGATAAACGTTAGTAAAAAAGAAGTCTTTGTGAATTCAAAGCTATCTTAAGTAGGTAGCTTTGAAATTAAAGTTTGTTCAACGTAATGTCCGTATTGGCCTTGTTTAAAGTTTCAAGTCCAATCAAAATTAATTTTAAAAAATAATAAACAAACAAGCATAAATATGAACACCATTCAAATTTGTAGGTAATAATACACTTTTGAAACTTATTTATAAATTTCATCATTTCATTCTTTATGCTGAAAATCTTACCTATCCCCAGAATAGTGAAAGCGTAGCAAAAAATGTAAAGGCGTTGTGTGAACAAATGTGTCGGTTCGGGCCGGGCGTGGCGCTACATGAATCTCAAAATGCTCTAGTACAAAGCGTAATGAAAGCTTTTCTCAACATTATTTTCAGCCGACGAAATTGGTTTCGCTGTTCATGTGTAAGTAGCATTATTCTCAGTCTCCATTGACACTTGGCCACTGTTTGTTTAAAAGGGAAACTAGAACTTTTTAAGAACGTCGTATTCCTTAGATAGAAAAAATTAGTCAAAGAGATATATTTTTCAGTCGGTTCAAATGATTTGTTGAGTTATGAGCAATCAATTATTAATTATTAATAAATCAATAAATCGTCGTACACATAGAAGATTTTGATAATGAAATGGTATGGCGGTAGCTAAAATTGGAAGCATTTATTATTCTATTCTATTCATTAGGATGTGGCTGAATATATTTGATTGCTACCATGACGTTATAATATTTATTTACGTCCATTTGTACTATAAAATAAACGTGTTGTCCGAGAAGGAATTTGTTGTAGCGTCAAGTGACAATCTACAAAGTGTGAACCTATCAAATATATCCGGAACATCGTAGAATACATATTGTACGTAACAAGTTTGCAGATATATATATTCTCATCTTCATAAGCTAATCTTTTTATATATTATGGCCCGTCGCTTTAATCAAAACTCTTTTTATGTTTTCCCTAGATGGTAACGATATGCATATTTTTTCTGTTGCTTTAATCCAAGTTAATTGGCACATCAGTACAATATTTTGGGGCATCAGAATTGGAATTAATTTTATTTGTACTATGACTAAATTCTACGCAGAAAAAAAAAACTATTTCTCAATAGATTCATTAAGCATTTCAACATCTATCGCTACGCCTGTTTTCTCCTTTCATTCTACATACAACGATATTCGAGTAACTAAACAAAAGGAGCAATTCGATTGCGTGTCACATATTGCATTACACACAGTTTTATTATAAACACCATTGAGCTTCATCCAGTACATTGCTGCATTGCCTCGATGAAATCGGAGACCCAAACATCGCCATATATGGTAAAAATCTCCGGCACGAACCGTTCGTATCATGAATGAAGCGATGTTTTTTTTTTCTAGAGCGTTGAACTCGCAGCTCCTAGAAGAACATGAACGCACCGATAGAATTCATACATATAAACGCACACATATGTACATATGCTCGCGTGTAACTATGAGACGCGCTCTTTTCGAATTACACCGATGCCAGCTGGTGCATGACCACTTACCGAAATAAACCGTGAGGTGGCATTCGATTTTCGTCAATTTAATTACCTGTAAATAGTTTCGCCGCTAGTCAAGCGGTTACCTGAAATTACACATGTGTGCGGTGGATGTTGCGTTATGCAGATTGTAGTGACTGATGGCCTAGTTGGGTTGGTATAAGGACGTGTTATTAATCATTACTATCTTTGTGTTCGAGCAATATATGTACCTAATTTGTTTAGTGTTCCATCAATTCACATTAGCTGTGGAAGAAGTATTTGTATGAAGGCTTATTGTGAATTTACTTACGAATTACGAACCCATTCCATTAGATGTGCTAATTTTGAATTTAATAATTAGGGCAATTGTTATTTAAGATTTCTAGCTGTTTAGGGATCAACTAGAGATATAGATCTCTGCATTATGAAAGATGACATCAATTGGGAAAAATATTAAATTCCAAATAATTCAGAAATTATTCAAAAAAATCTGAAAATTGCAATTTACAGTAGAATACTCTTATAATATAAAAGATATGAAAAAAGGTAAATGGTTAAACTAACAATAACTTAATGTTGCGCTAAGTAGGCATGAAGGCAACTACAAATTTGCAATTAATAAGCGAATCCGCTTAGTTAATTAAACTGTCAAATAAGTTTTCAAAGTCTAATTGGTTTGATAAGATTTTCAAAACAAATTTCGGCCAAATATCAAACTCTTCTATATCGAGACCAAATGACCACATACGTGGAATAGCATTTTGTAGATGGTTTATTCATAAAGTAAAATTTCATTTATAGAAAACATAAATATCGCTACATTCCGCACGATATAAACATTTTTTTTCAAGGGACAAAAATCATCTAAATTGGGGTGAAATTTGAATGGAACATAGTTATACCTGACAAGTGGCGGACAGAAAACAAATTGTTGTAGAGAGAGGCAAGCGATTGAAAAAGGAATTGGTTCAGCAGGGAATATAGCGCAACGATCAAAATTAGGGCCCATATTACTCATCATTTATGTGGATGATTTGTATGCCAACCTTCTGATGACACAACACTAATATTTCTACTGAAGAGGTGTTGGGTGTACTGGAAACAGAAATGTACATAGAACAAAATTTAGGCTTAATTATTCGACTGTATTACGGTGTTGGAACTTGCGGATTGTAAGTGAAGGCAAAGCACGTAGAGCAGGTTCAGGCGCACCCAGAAGGACCACCCTCCGAGAAAATTTTGTTTTGAATCGCTTGGTTGTGCAACACCGGTTTTAGTCGGTACGCTATGTAACATCATTACGGACAGTTTAGAAACGAATAGTGCGTATGGCGTTTCGTAGCTACCGGCTTCTATTTAATACCTGAGTAGAGAAGGGCTAGATGAACCTTATTTACTTTTCTTTTGTTGAATTGACATATTTATAAGTAATAATAAACATTATTTATTTTTTTATATTCCATCTCTTACTTTTTGCAAAAAGGAATGAAGGGAGTTTGGAACAATAATTCAATGTCCATGCACATTCAACAAGAAACAATTCCGCCATGAGAATTCCTGTACATAAAATAACCTTCAGACAGCAATCCTTACAATATCAGACTAGAAGATATTCCAACAATCTGCAAGAAAGTACGAAAAAGCTTTCGTTCGTTAAATTTACAAGCAATATTTTTAACTTCTTAGTTGAAAATGCCTTCTATAATATGGACGATTTCCTCAAAATTAGCAGTATATGTTTATTGTCATGTATTTCAATCGATTTTTATGTGTCTCTATTCTTGTATTTATATCTACCCAATATTATATTTGCTTCATCTATATTATTATTGTAGAGGGAAAAACAACGTAGATAAAAATTCGAGTAGTCAGTTAAGAAATGTGCAACACAGGTGCAAATATATCGAGGCGAAAGGAGGGAATATAAATATAGTTATTGTAATAAAAATTACAAGGTTATTAGCTTTGTTCGTAGTGTGTTACATGCTGCTGTTTTTCTTTTTAGTTTGGATTTTAATTTTTTACTGACACATTTATGTTTGCTATTAAAGTATCGTTTCCCCTGTTTGATTTTGCTAAAAATATGCATCAGCATTATAGTTCTTTTTCTTTATTTTCACATCAAGACAATGAATGTTTCCGCTGATATCAAATCTTAGCTTCAATCTGGCAGATGTTTTCAACAAGATTTGTCAGAATAGCACGATTTATACATACGACTAGTTAATATTCACCATTCCTTTAATTAGTAGCGAATTCTTCCTTATTTATCTCGACATTTTGAATTAACAGACTAAGATTGTCAATGTCAGTAAGTTTTGTTTACTTTTGTCACTGTAACTTATACCCCAATTAGCTAATTGGGCTCAAAATTTTGAAACATTATTTTAAAAGCGTTAATGTCAGTTTGTTTTGTTTACTATGTCATGATAACCAAACAGTACTAATACCAGAAACCACTTGGATGCAATTAGAGATATACAACAGATAGACGAAAAACATACTATTTAAAGAAATTAGGTTTTTGCTCTTTGAATTTGGCAATATTTTATTGAACACCATATATATTTCGGAGGCTGCTAACACTACGTACAGATAGAGACAAGTATGCAATTTAATCTAGTAAAAATGAAATTCACATTACATAGGTTTGTTCTTAGATAGAGACACTAAGTAGCTCTCTTTCTCAAAACAAAGTATAGTAGCTAATAATATCTTTTACCTCTAGAATCTAAAAAGAATAAGCTTTGGCCCTAAGACATATTGATTTTCTAACAAAAACAGTCGGTTCTAAACAACAAAAGAAATTCTGAAAAAATAAGAGTTGAGCTAAATGATGCTGTTTGATTGACTTAAGTGTGTGTGTAGATCGATATTTTCTTGAAACAAAAAGGAACTTCGCCTCTTTAAACAGAATTCAATTCTTAAAAAATAGAAAGGTCCTTTTAAACGAACGAAATATAATCTTATTATTAGATTTTAACCTTTCTAATTGCAATTATAATTAGCAACAAAGAAATCGATAGAGAAAGTAGCCATATAAAAAATAATTTCTTTACGTACTCCACACTATGCTAAATTAGAAAAAATGTCTACAACGTGAACATCTGTAAATGCCTTTAGTCTCCCAAATTAATGAAACAAGTATTAGCTACTATTATCTACATACATCTGCTTTAAAATAGTTGCTTTCCATTTATCAAGTAGGTAATTACATGAGAACACGATCGCAACGTTTGAATCTTCATTCTTTATAATACAAAATCGCATAACATTAACCTCGTTTTTTACTTAAAAAGTAGCTGCGGAGTTTAAGATTTGAACAATTATTTCAATTTTTATTTTATAGACGTACAGTGAAAGAATTTAATAGCCGTTGTGTTTAGGAGTATACGATGGGATACGTGCATCTTATCTTTGTGGGATACATTGTAAATAGCTGCTCTATTGAATATAAAAAAATAAAAGAGTCCATTCTTGATGGCTAAATACAAATAGAGGTAAGCAGGTAAATAGATCGCACAATAAAGCAGTGATTATTGGCAAATATTCGTCCCCGTTTAATATTCATGGATTTAATTATTATTGAATATTGAATAGAGAAATTTAGGTGAATTCGAACTGCTTAAGAAGCTTGATAAGCAGGCGGTACAGTATGGTAATACATATGTACATGTAAACATTATTGGAAGTATTTTTGTCTATAAGAATATCGCAAGCTCTGAATCTTCCAGAAATGCCTCTAATTAAGACTAGATTTAACGTTTTGGAAATAATGAAAGCTTACTCCAAAAATACTTTATCATGCGTTGAAATTCTATTGAATAGTGAAGATTTAGGTTGTTGCAGACTTCCGCGGTCGTTGTTTTCTTTTAAAGAATTTGGGTTTCCGGGAGCTTCTTCTGGAATGCTGCATACAATTGAGAGCGAAACGTCGACATTCTCATGCAATTAGAACGCGGTTTCAACCCGGAAACCTAAATTCTTTAAAAGTGAAGATTTAGTTTAATGTTTAAATGTAATGGATATCAGGTATGACAAAATAGTATTCGGTATTTCAATATTTTCATGCTTTATCTTAATACGTCTATTAACTGCTAATTCGTGAAGGTATTTTTACATTTTTGATGATTAAATAATTGCCAAGATTATCTATACTGTATGTCTCACTGTCACTGCTAAAAAAAGAATAGTTTCAAAAAGCTTCACATGACATCGAACTATTCCATAGTTGAATGTGTGAATACTAAATGTAACATTACTTCAATGCTGTTTATGTGTTTATAAAAGAAATCATTAAAAGTAACACATTTTCATTACATAAGCTTGGAAATACTTTAGTTTCTTAAGTAGTTACGAAAACAATCTCTATTTAATAGCAATTAAATCTATGAATGTTATATTTACAGGTAATATTTTCCAACAAACACTGTTTTATTACGAGACCTATTTACCTGCCCAGTTCTATTTGTATTTAGTCATCTTTTATTTTATATTGAATAGATGACACGTCACTACATTCACGTATCTCTTTCTTTACTTGCAAACACCACGGTTATTAAATTCTTTCGTTGTACAAACATATGTATGTATGTGAAAGTAACGACAACCACTTAAATATTCTTTTATTTGACGATAATTATAATGAACTTTCATTTTGATACGGTTCTTTATTGTGGAGATATAGAGTATGGACTTGTAAGCAGCCTAGTTTTGCCTAATTACTCCAATTAGAAAAATAGTTTATTAGTCCATAATTTATATAATAATGTTGCTTTTAAAGGATGAGAAAGAAATTGTTGTAGTTGCCTTTTCTTCCTAGTGTTATTACGCAAATTGAAAAAAAGGAAAACAACATGAGAGAGAAAAGACAAAACCAGAGTATCCACATACTGCTCCACGAATGTATGCTCTGCTCGAACAAAAGTTGAAGACGTACTCACAAATGGATTTGGCGTTAAATTTTAGTTGAAGAAAAAATTACGTGGAAGTTATTATATTATATGTATTCTATATTCCAAACGGGCCGTGTGCGTTAGCTGCATCGTGGCAATATGTTGATAAAGGTAAGCAACTTCATTTTTCCTAACTAAGAGTAAAAAAGGAAATAGAAAAAAGTTGTTGAATCAATATTACTAAACTCTATGGTATGTATTATATGAAACCACGATCTTTATCGAGACGTGTAACAACGTTCACCGTTACATTAGTTATGTTAACTAATCATGAACTATTAGTGCAAATTTCTTATAAAACAATGAATTGTCATTTGTAATGAGCATCGTATAACATGAATTAAGTAATTACTCATTCTACAAGATATCAATCAAGGCTGCCACAAATCTTTTCGTTTATTACTCATACTCGCGGTAGCTCACAATTAACCGATTACTCCTACACGAATATCGAAATATTCCAAGCATTCGGCGTGTGAGCGTGTGTGTACCACGACGACATTTTTTACTACACGAAAGAGACGTTGGAAACAAAACAGAGATGAATCATCATAAACCAGAGAGAAAGGCACTCTTGTAAACGCCGAATGCGTACGTCATACATTTAATACCCAGCGTCTAATTATTCCGGAGGAGACCATTAGGGTGGTCGGCCGACACGTAATGCAGTTTTGTGACTCACCCACGTGCGTCGTACTTGGGGTAGGCTGAACGATCGACGCGTTCGTTTCCCGCGACTGCATTCGCTATTTCAGCCGGCATATATCCTCGTTAACAATTGACAATCGTGATGCGATTACTTGATTACGTTCAATCAATATTAGTTGGTCGCTGTGTTGGTGTTGGACGGACGCAGTGCTGTTACGATAAGGGTCTTTTGTTGCTGTTTTTCGATTAATTCAATTGATATGAAAAACACTATATTAATTATTCGAGTGCAAAGAAAACAGAAACTGTCATTATTTTTCTAGATTCTGGTTAAGTAGTTTCCTGACGCGGTAAAGTTTTGGAAAAACGACACAATTTTTTAAGTATAGTCTTACACAATGCAGCGTTCACATAGGATAACGCGGAATTATTAACGTTATTATTATTTTCTGCATTTGTTTTTGAATTCACATGTCATTATTACTACAGAAACTGTTAATAAACGAAGCATTTATCGTTTCTGTGCAATTCCGTGCACTATAAAAACAATTGTTAATATCAACAGATAGATTTAAGTTAGATTAAATTATGACAAAGTAAATTGTTGGTCTGAGTTGTGGAATTGTTACAGTTGGGCAACTGATGGCAGCAATCTTTAAGTGATTTTATCATTTGGCAGAAGAAATAAAGAATTGAGCAAAGTAAAGGATATGAACAGTTTCTGCATTTCATATGTTACTGCAATATCAAATGAGAGCTTGTGAAATTTTTTTAAAAATGTTGCCGTAAACAATACAATTGCATCTACTTTGTTGTATTAAATAAGCTTAACTCCCAAAACAAGTTAATGCAAGTGGCAGACTGCGCTTAAGAAGAATTCATTTTTTCCCAACTATTATGGGATAAAAAAGTTATTTCATGGCAGATTGGGTTAGTTATTAAAATTATATTCTAAAAGGCAAGTAATGTTACTTCTACCATCTAGGTAGTGTTGTGTAATAAAACGCTGTAGTATTGAACATAAAAAAAATAGATACGAAATCATTTCATTGTATCTGCCTTTAAGCCTAATGGTTTGAATAAATATAAAAATAAAAAACTAATGCTGATTTATGGAAGGCAGGTGTTTTGTAATTCAATATACAAAGAATGTTCTCATGCAGTACATGTATGAATTAAGAGAGGCTCAAAGGGGCTTAAAAAACGTAGATTAACTTTGTGTTGGAAATTCATTCTCTCAAGGGCTATCACAGGGGATGAAAAATATTGCGAGAATTCTCTCAATTTTTGAAGAAACATAGAAATTGTTATTTGGGCTTTTGGCAAGAAATAAAAAAATCTATTTTAGTGTTTTTGGAGAATTGGGGGGTAAAATCTGTGGCGGAATTTGATATCGAAGTTCAATCAATAACATGAAAAGTCGTATACAAGCTCCCAAGTAAAAAATACATTTTCAACATTTTGGAATACCGACCCCTAAAAGGATAAATTAGTGGTGGACAATTTTGCATGACCAGGTTCCGAAATTCAATAGTATTTCTAACAAGAAGCCAAAGTACCAAATTTCACCTTTATTAATTAAAAAATTACAAGACTCTCAGACGAGCTTCCTCTATTTTACACCTTTTAGGGTAAGTTTCCTTTCAAAAAATAGAACAGATTGGAAAAAATTCGTAATCGCGATGCCTAAGGTACAACAGAATTAGGATTATGATATGTTATGTATTTATTTCCACAATATAATAAACAGTTTACTATTGGCGACAATATGGTATTGTAGAAGTTCCTTAACATCAATTTTAGTATAATTACATGCAGCCATTGTAATAGTACCTCCTTCCAATACTTCGTATGTGTGAGCACGCTTCTCAAAATAAAGAATCTTACGCAACAGTTAATATTTACTTGAGTATTACGTACATAATATAAATAGTAAAATAGGACAATATTTCCAAGAATAAAAGAAAATCATATAAACGAACATAAAAGATGTAAATGTATTGTACATATATTAAGGCAAATTAAACAAGCTGATAATCTATCTACAGCAGAAATACATATATATGAAATTCTAAAGAAAGTGATCTGTTGTGAGATATAAAATACAAAACAAATCATTACAACACTTATCTCATGGAAACTTAATAGACTTTCCTGAGTTTAGTAAAACGCATACTAGATTTATGAACTGTAATAGAAAAATCTATTTTGTTGTCACTTGTTTTATAGAAAGATTTGCACTAGTTAGTTCTTTGCGAAAGGTCAGCGCTTTTGTTTAAATGCGGCTTCTATAGGTCCGTCAAACCCCGTGAAAAATTAAAAGTAACTATAGATTAGTATGAAACTGTACATACATTCATAATTTCATGTAATTTCTCACAAAATAAATTTTAAATGTATAAATGTTAAATTTTATAAACGACTAATCTTCATCATGTCTTTACAAATGGCATGACTACGATAGAAGGTTGAGGTACATTGAAGTCATTTTACCAATGTTCATGGTTGAATTCGTAGTACTTTGTGGAGTACATCCGATAAAAAAGGCAAGGTCCCTCGTCTTGTGAAAAAGCAGTTTAGTATCTAAGTAACCGCTTCTAAACTAGGAATATAAAAATAAATTACAATATTTTGGGGAGAAGAGTTGGTTGCCAATTAGAGATGGCAATTTTATTATGTTCTTCTGCTGATGTAAATCAATATCCGCATTACCGAGTAAAACTTGATCTGAAAACGTTTTCACGAATGCAAGTACAATAATTTGCTACGCATTGTATAAAAAGGACAATTGTTTGTAAATACTAGTGTAAGCAAGTTACGTTTATGTATATACTATGTAGAAAAGTAAACAAGGCAATACATATGTGACCATACTCGAAGGAAAAAAGCTTCTGACGAAATTTATCGATTTCGAGCTTTTCATTATTTTAACATCTCCAACTCCTTGTCTTTCGAATAAATGCGGGACCGCGTGTTTTCCGAAAAGTGAAATTTCGCCAGAAGCCTCTTTTCTTCGGTCACATATATGCTAAATAATGGAGTTGAAAAGTGATAAATGCGAGAAAGGCTATCAAGAAATTGGGCGTTCAATATTATGAAATGAATTATAGCTCATACAATAAGTTGATATGAAATATTTTGGCAAACATAAAATCGCGGCCGTGGTTACTATGGCAACAGTAACACGCTTGACTGAAGAACTAATCACAGTCTAGACGGTATAACTACGTTTTGGGTACGGCCAGTCTTCTTGTAGATGTGAGAGTCTTGTTGTTGATTTTTCCCGCGCTTTTATATGGCGAAAGTACGTGTGTTTACCATTAACTTTAAAACGAACAGAATTAGTGTAATTTTTAAAGTGACTTTAATAGACTTCTTTTGGGTAAAACATTAAAATGAAACAATTAGGTAGTATGATCTCAACTAAAATTGGAACAAATAACGAAAAGAAGTGCTCAAAACAGGACGTCTACACGACATTCCATTCCGTGGAAATTTATAAAAGAAGAAATGGATAGGTGAATGTAAAGTTTCGAATTTATTATATCGTTCTCCATGTTTGTTGTTCTATAATGATCATTAGATTTCAATTAGGTCAGAACAGGTGTGAACATCATTTAATCACTATAATAAAGAAACATGAAGAATGTCGCGGTCACATATTATCAATTATAATGAGAAAATTAGAAAAAATCTTTATACCATGTGGAGGTAGACGACTTATTCGGGCACGTACAATATTTATATGGGCATTTGTTTTGTAGTTACCTCGCCGTACCCGAAAAACCAAAAAAAGACATTAACAGTAATATTATTGTTATAATTCTCAGGTTCAACTTCACAGATAAAAAATAATAAAAACTCTTCTTCGTATAATGGAGTCAGCAAAGTCACAGTTTATACATCTTTTCCAGAAACTCTACAAAACTGTACAGAGTTAGTTACAGCTTCATACGAAGCTTTGTAAATTTGAATTTCAATATGACGACTCACGACATTATTACCAATACATAAAATAGTTAAAGTCATTTATACACAAATTTATATCGAAAAATTAACTAGAGGCAGGTTTGTTCACAAAAATTGAACAAGACACCCTGAATGCACATGAAAAGAATCTAGTCCCGAGTAGAAAGGAAACACTGATCTAACAGAAGCAGCAGCAAAACAAATGGTTCGATTCTCTACAAAAATTGCTAACTTAAGACGTCCTTTCTAACAATAAGTGGAGATTTTGTTAAAATTCATATTTTCTGGTGTTTCCTTCCTCTTCTCACCAGGCATCAACTAACTTTAAAGATATTAATTACATTTATCATTCTGTAGCAAAAACGCTATCCGCGAGGACACTATGATTAAGGTCAAGGTCGCGAAACCGTCCCTAATTTCATCCCAGCCAAACGAATGCGAATCTACAACAGTACGTTAAGGCGTACACAAAAGGCAACAATCAAACAACAGCGTCGAGTAGAGAAGACATGCATAAATTTCTCGGCGACCTTTTAACGTATACCTACCTATACGCATCAAGACGACTATTCTCGTGGAGCCTCTATTCTGTCTTCGTTCTCACATACATGTAGACGGAGGAGATAGTGATCGGAGGAGACAAGTAGGCCTGGAACTGGAACAAGTGAATCGGACAGAAAAAGTCGAATGAATGAATGGCATTTAGTTACGTTGAAACGGTACGAAAAAATAAAAAGGAAGCAAATAAAAAGGCACAATCGATCGAGACGGACGCTACACGTTCGGCATACTTGATCTAATAACGGTTTTAAAGGATATATACGAAGACATTCACTGTTTGCGAGATATATGAATTCGTTTTCAAACGCCATTTAAGGACGGTATCATTGAGAGTTACCCATTTTGGGTATTGAGTAATACATTATTTCAAAATTATTTCTAAGTTCATTAAACATTTTACGTAATTAGATGCTATTGCAACGGTATTTCTTTTAGTTTTCATTCATACTTTATATATCTTGAGTATCTGTGTGATAAAATTCGAAGAGCAGTACGTGTTCTTTCAAGAATATAAAAAGAATCACATCAACGATATTGGTGCGGTACTCAGAAATCCATAATCCAAGATCTACGCTACATTTCCATAATGACATTGACAATAGAAGGAAGAAGCAACCTACAGTTTCCTTTTTCATGTATATCATTAAACTTATGTATGTCCTACCAAGAACTGTAACTATTTGAAAAAATATAAGCTATTAGGAGGGATATCTTTTAAGTTTTTACGAAAATGATGAAAAATATTCACCATTAAGATTTATATACTTTCGCATGCCTTTGAACCGATTCTCAATTTTTTTTCACTCTGAAGTTGGCATCTTCAAAGCCTGGTTTTTGAAAAGTTCAACAGCTTTTTGAGGTAATAAAAGTCACTGTCCATACATTTTTTGTTTCACAGCCGATAACACAAGGAAGTCGTTAGGTGAATATGGGAAATGAGACCTTAATTCGATGTTTTTTTCTTTAAAATAACCAATTGCTTGATGCGTTGTGGGAAAGCTACCATTGTCATGACGAAGGATGATGCGACTCGTGGATGACTTCTGGCAAGCAAATAATGATGTACTATTCAGCATTAACTGTTCTTCAATCTTCCAAACTAATGCACAGTACAACGAAAGAAACAACCAATCATTTTTTTGGAATTGGATTGGATGTATGGATACTCCCAGAGCAACTAATTGTTGCTTAGCCTCTAAAGCTTGGATATATTCGTATGAATACATCCAAGCTTAGTCACCTGTTGCGACGTTGTACACAAATTTTCAAGTTCCTTTTTCCAATTTTTTGCCCATTTCCTTACACCAATTGACTTAAATGTTTATGAAAAATGCAGTCTCCATGTGCGTAAAGATGCTTCTATCTCATAATAACTCATATGCACATGCTGCCTATCGATGCACAAGCATCCGTTCATCTGTCAAAAATTTTCAAAAATGGTAAATATTTCAAATATGATTAGAAATGGCGACATAGTTATTTTACCAAACAAATCTTAAAATTGAATTAGGAATTTAAACATATAATAATATATAGGCTGTTCCGTTTAAAATAACGAAGTTGATAGCTAAACGGAGTGTGAGGCCATTAAAAATATTTTAGTTCAATGGCGCTGTTGGCTTTAGTGTGCTACTAGGTTTTCAGAATTTTTTATTTATATATATTCTCTCCTATATCGATCGATGCCGTTGCGTAAGACATCCTGTGTGTATTCCAACATCGTATATTACCAATAACTTTTATGTGTAGACAACTCATTATTACTTATACTGATGTGTTTCTTAGTAATGATCTTGTTATTGAATTTTAGATGCTGCTTTCTCCAAAAGAAACGACCATCTAGAAAAAATTTCGAAATACAAATCTACTACATCAAAGGTACTTTTTGATCATGTCCTTGAAGAAACACATATATAACGGAATTTTAAAGACGCCATATCGATCATCGCCTTCTTCGGTTTAGTAATAGAAAATTTAAAAGAAGAGCTTCCTCTGTCACCGTTGTGCTTCTTAGGCGTTCAGTAAAAACGTGTCTGGCCATGTGGTGTTTCTACTGAGATGAAGAATTAAAAAAATTCAACCGCCGGTGAGGAGAAGTGGGTAGGAATTATTGCTGTAGTTGCGTAGCCTACGCGTCGGTTTGATTTAGTATACGCTGCAATGCGAGAGATAGGTCTTTACGTTCCATTCGTGTAGATACCAGGAAACGAACGTACTAATTTCGAAGCTCCGTAAAAGTAATAAAGGTGGAACACCTACTGTATGGTAGAGTATGGTGTACAAGTCTCTTAATAAGAAGTAGCAGTATATAATTTTTACGACTTATGTGTAATAAATCTTATCGCCACCGAGTGTAAGTAATGGTGTATTGTTATTACGGAGTTCATTGTATATTTTTATTTCCGATAGATTTGGGTTGCCTTTCTCTAATATTTCTGGTAAATATTTATTGTGTTCTTATACATATAGTGTTATTGTTTCTTTTCATCTTCAATCAAATTGCTTATTTGTCACAAACCTCATTGTTTACTACTTAAGCGTTATTTTAGTTTTTTCCGAATTCTACAGCAGTTAATGGTTTCATTTCTAATGTTTCTTATTTGATTTTTTATAGATCTACTAGCTTAAGCCACAGTATTGTCTTACTTCCACTCCATTGATTCTGTAACTGTTAAGGAAATGAAAAGTTGAACGAATAAAGAAGGAAGAACATATCAGCTATCTCAACATTATAACAATAAAAGAACTAAAACAACTAAAAGAACTAGTTACAATTGAGAATTAATTTCAAATGAAAAGCTTACGATATCAACCCGAGGTGTCACTCACCGATCGGATTGAGACTTCGCAGGACTCACCAAGTGTTGTAGAAAGGCGCTTTTTGTTGTGACCGGAGCTTACGTTTAAGGAGTGAAGCTACTCCTGAAATTTCGGCAACTTTCGAATTTTTGCAGTTTACACTGTTATTGCGAATAAAAGAAAACTATGCGGCTAAATACGTCTTCCGTAGGTCTATTAAACTAGCTTGGATGAGATTTTTTGCCTCACCTTCCACTTAATGGAAAAGAGCAAAAAAAAATAAAGGTGTAGCATACAATAAATCCAAAGATCTCATTACGTGTTCGAAAAATTATTCCAATTTTTCCTACATTTTCAAACCATATTTTATATTTGTTAGATATCAAATGTTAGCGTTGAAGCTTCCACGTCAGGTAAATTAACATCCGAAATATTTAGGAAATAGTTGACGGATGTGTTTTTGCACTGAACAATGAGTGGGATGCAGACAACTTTGCAACTTGACTCTTGGAGTAGTTATTGCCCTGTCGAATTCCAAGAGTACATACCTGCCGATGAACCTACACATATTGTAACCATTCTTAAAGAAAACAAGTAGTATGGAGCAACCGCTATATGTTTGCGGTTTTCGTATATTACTCGGTAATGCGAAGATTGATTTACAACGGCAGAATAACACAATAAAATTGCAATTTTTAGTTCACAATCAACTCTTTATTTTTATTTACACCATGTAAACAAAATATATGTTAAAAATGATCATAAGTCGGTACTTTTTTGTCGAATGTGCTCTACAAAATACTACGAATTCTATCGCACATATTTTGGCTCTTTCCGTTTAACCTCCTTTTTGAAAGAGGGTAGGGGGATACTGATGGGGGTGGCAAAAAAATCTCATCCGGGCTAATTTGATAGACCTATGGAAGGCATATTTAGAGATATATGATTATTTATTTTTTTATTATTTTTAAAATTCGTTAAATTTTTCAAGAAATGAATTTAAAATTTAATAAAATCAAGTGTTTTTTTAAGAAATATGGTCCTAAGATTCATTGTCCAATAATGCCAACCCACACACTAACTTTTTGGGGATGTTGTGTATGATGTTCCATTCAATGTGGATTCTCAGTCGATCGATAACGGTAGTTATGCCTATTTACAAATCCGTTACGATAAGACGTAGCTGCAGAAACAAGTTGTGCTGTACGAAATTAGAGCAGATTACACAGACTCGTGTTTATTCATCTCATAAGAATGGGTTGGTGTTGCCTACTGGTTTCCCCCGAGAGTCGACAAAACACGAGTCTGTCTAGTCTCTGCTAATTTCGTGCGCACAGAAAGTTTACTTGTTTCTACAGACTTAATGCCAACATATTCAACTGTCATAAGGAATTCGACTCTTTCAGTTGTAGTTAATTTCACTATTTTCACACACACTAATGCAAAAAAAATACTTTTGCGGTGGGAACCATTTTATTAAGATATATCAATTATTCTTTGAAAGACGTTTTTCCTAACTAGATTCACACACACAATCGGTCAAACTCAACGTTTTTCTACTATAAGGATTATAACGATTCAAAATTGCCAAAGAATGTTACTGTCCTTAAAAAATGTGATATTATCCCAGTTTTTCGTATAAGGCTTGTAGGAAATGACACGCAAAAGCTAGAAAAAGGTTGCCAAATAATAAATATAAATAAATATATAACATTCCATATATGCAAAAAAGAGTTTATTACACCCCACTAACACCTGTATTTATTGAATGTTGGCAGAAAACAAATTTCTTATAAACTGTTAGGCGAGAAATTTTAACGACGCTGTTAAATATTCAACGAATCAGTTGTCTGGCTATACTTTCGCTATGTGTAGGTAATCGTATGCAATGCAAATGCAACGCTAGAATGCGAAATCAGCATATTTAATTTGTTTTGATTAGACGTGAGACATGAGTATTAACATTACACTCAAGAATCAAAATAAATGTTGCTTTACATTAATGAATATGGTTAATACATAATTAGAACATGATCAGAAACTGGCAGTGCCATATGTTTGTCTAATTAGACCATATTTGCAGCATCCAACGATTAGATTATTATCTTACCCTACCAAGATTGTTCTATTAGAGGCATAGTAAAATTTTGCATTCAGATACATCTTGGCATTAATTGTATTAGAAAATGGTACATACATTATACAGTTAGTTGTAGAGAATTATATATTCGTCTTCTATGGAAGTGGATTTAGGTCTAATCTAGATTAAATTCTGGCCCAACCTTATATCTCCTCCAACTTTTAAACGACGGAAGCCAGCGTTTTCAGAATAAAACAAGTCGATTTCTATTTTTTGAGTACTAGTTTTTGGCGTTATCGGCAGTTCAATAATACTTCCGGTGTCACCGGAAGTTATGTCAACTTTGTTATTTTCAATAGAATGCCTTATGTATTTTTACGGGTTTGGAAAGGCGAGTTCCACGATATGTGATACCTAGGCTTTTTGATTATTATGATATACAGTAATAAAGGTGTTGGTAATTTGTTTTTGTTATGCAAAGTTGGGCTAGTTGTGACCTCAGATTGATCCAAAAAGCTCGTTGCTAGACAACGTAATAATAACAATTGCCAAACCGTCAACCTTAATTTTAAAATCATAAATCATTCTTGGTAGTCACTGTTATTTTGTTTTTGTTGTTTTCTTTTATTTTTACTTGTTTTATTAACTGTTGCTACTTATTTACTTTATCGAACTTCATTGCAATTTTTTAATTGACGTAGATTTGCTTAAATTTGTTTTTGATAGACTGTTTATTTTTTCCTTTTTTTGCATTAAGTAAGTTAGGATAAAGAAGATAAAATCTATAGAGCGAATTAATTTAGCAGAAGATAACAAAATTTAAATTAATAGACAATTTGTTGGGCAATCACAGCAAATAGGGTAATAATTAATTTAGAAAATATTGATCGTGATCTAGCAAATATGCATAGTTTGTGCCAGAGCCGTCCTAAAAGTAACATAATAAATATCCGAAAACCAACATATCGTCTACTAAAAACCGATAAATTTAAAAGACCCCGTCATAACTAATTAGTTCGAATAAAATTAAACAAAATAAGGAAAAATAACACAGAGGAGACAGAACGAATGCATGTTAAATGTATTGGATCAATCTAGTGTCACAGAAGACAATTCAGCGTCTTTTCCTGGCCAATTTTGCATAACAACAAAAATACTAAAACATTTATTGCTGCATACCGTAATATTTTTAAGCTAAAGTATACTTTAGGCAAGTAGAAAAAGATTAATGTTAAATACATCAAACAAGCTTCCACTAAATCTTTAATTGAAAAATTTTGGTTATGGTATTGATTTATTTAATTTGGTTTCTTTAAAGCTGATTTATTTGAAGATTAAGTCAAAAATCAGAGATCGAATTGACTACTTACGTGCAAATTAAATCTAAATTAGGTCGGCAATTGCTTAAATTAGAAATATGGTGATAGGCACGAATACATGTAGTAGTTCTATCCAATTTCTTTATGCGTTCTCGCGTTGATCGCATAATGTCTGCAGCTCTAATTTCTAACATTGTATACCTTCATTCCCAAATCTGTATTGTACTATTAATGTAATTACCTACAATATGCTTTTTGATTAAAAAGAAGCCCATTTCACATACAAATCTAGTTAACTAAAAGCTTGCTTCGTTAACTAAGATAGTGACCGCTAAAATTATTTCTTCCGAAAACACGACTAATAGCATTAGCAAGACTTACGAGTCTGTAGACTGCTCCTGCCGATAGAGAGTGTAGCTAATTTATTCAACATTCAAATCAAGAAGTTGGTGAATAATTCACCTGGATTATTCTGAATTCACTTCTGTGTCCTTTTGCTTTCAGACATTGTTACAAATCAACCATTAGTAATTATTTACTTAAGAAAAAGTCAGAATTTAAATCCACAGCTAAAAATTCAGTAATAAAATAGAACAACATATATTTTGGAATACTTCAATGTAAATAATATTTCTTTTTTAAACTGATCCATAATTGTCACAGAGTTATCCTAAAACCAATTACATTAAAGATCGGTATATTTTACAAATCGTAGCTATTCATTATTATCAAAAGCAATCATACTATGCATTTAATTAACACAGAAGTTTAATGAATGTAAAATCTCTATAAAAAGTTTTTAAATATGTTCCAGAAATGCGAGCAACTCAAGTCCACAAATGCTGAAACCGTAAATAAACGAAATGGGATAAGTTAACAGCTGATTGTATTATGGAATATATTTATGCTTGAAAATAAATGTCAAAAAGATAAAAGTATTATTTTTTTATTAAAACAAATAAATATACAATCTATGTATACATCTCATAATAATGAGTCAGAAGTAAATATGTCAATGTGCGCGCTTATTTGGAATATTTTAACGATATTAAAATATAACAATGTATTTAAGGGTACGATTGTACGAGAGACGACAGAGGAAACGAATGATTTACTTACATCTTTCTGTTGTATTTTCTAGTAGAACTAGTTGATTTAGAATTTCCCAAAAATAAATTTTTGAGAGACGGCTAACTACAAAAGATTTCCGTTATCCATAAATAATATTTTAGTGTAATTAGAATTAATCTTTTTTTAAATTACATACAGCGTGTCCACCTACTTCACTTCGTGGACAATTTCTAGAAACAGTTTTCAAAAAAAAATATTCAGAAATAAGTTGTGCACAACATCAAACTATGTGCAGGTACATATATAGAGTCCTCAGTTTCTGTTACAAACGATAACCTTGTATCTGTATGCATTTTTAGTTTTGAAACGGAACATTCTACATATTACATGTTACGATTTTGGATGTCTTTCTTAAATGCATATTGAGTAGTATACGTAGAATCTATCTTAGTTTTTAAGATAACTGACATGACTTGAAATTTTTGCGAAACGTCGCCGTTTCTTCGACCGACATCTTAAATGACCGTCGAAATCGTTACCAAGGTATTTAATTTTTTTCCAGACTCTGTTCGATTCTTTTGATACACATTTCTCTTCGGTCATACAGTTGAAAATGAGGATCGACGCATCCTCGAAACAGCTGGCCCGGATTAATTAAACTAACGAGTTTAATTAATCCGGCACACTCCGCACCGTTACTTTAGTGTTGTTTAACACATTTCCTTGTACGTAAAATATATCGTTCTTTAGTAAATAAAATATGAAGCTATGCAGATTAGTCTTCCGCTTAAAAATACTGTAAACTATTTTTCAGCTAAAGATATTCATGAAAATTTATGAGTGAACATTATGTTCTTTGGCGCAATTCCAGTATCTACTCGAAGGAACCGTTAACAAGCACGTATAAATAATAAATAGCGAAAATAAGCAGACAAATGTTGGTTAGAGTAAAACGAATAGTAAGGCATTGCACACTAATTGTATTTCAGTAGTAAAAAATATAATAAGAACATACTGAAAGTTGTTAAAGGTTTCGCAATAAATAAATAGAAATGTCACGAAAGAAGTTTCTGGAAGGATTCCTTAAAGCAATAGGGCACGTGAACATTACACAAATATTAGTCCCGGAATGTTAGTAAATGTAAAAATACAAGGAATCGCATTATAATTTGTACAAATGAAAATTGATGTTGAACAAAAAAATTCTGAAACAGTGTGTCTACGAAATTGTATGCAGAATGTTCAATTTGCAAGTTGAAATAGCAACGATTTCAATTTTCAATTGCTACCTCGTAGACGCCAATTAACATGACAATTTTTCCATATATTACCGACAACTCACGACAGAAATACTCGAAATAGTCGAATAAAATTTGAGTTATCGTTGTAATGTGAGATATCGTCAGTTAAAGAAACAGCGGCTTTTCACAAGAATCTTAAATGATATCAATTACCTCAAGAACTATATAGGAAATATTGATTCAAATAAACATGGATTGAAGAGCGGCATCCGAACACGCAATAATATACATGATTCTAATTAATACCATACTTATATTGTGCGTTGAGGAAATTGAACACCGCGTACACTTTATTTTGTGCAGCAATTGTCTCCACATGTCTTATTTGAAAACGCCCGCGCACTAGGCAGACACGCGGTTTGATTAATATGATAAAACTAAATAATTTAATCTATAACGAGTAATTTAATGAAGTTCATGATGTTATGAGCTGTTATTTATGTGCGTCTATTTCAATGTCTACGTCATATTAATAATTTATTCTTGTATTTTTCCGTAAATTACTGTGAAAAAATTTGCATTAAATTATTTTTCTCAGAATTCTACTATTCAGTAATTTACAAGGAATGGGTAAATAATTTGTAATTAAAATAAAAAAGGTTATTATAAATTCTTCTTTTATTGATTTACCAACGCATCGTTTAACATTATTCAACAAATTGTTGAAAGCAATTGCCAATTTTTGATTATTAGCAAAACAAAGTCCGCTATAGTTTCTCAAAGGTAGCCTTGCTGTAGGAGATATCGATCCAATTCACAGTGTCTATATTTTCAATGTTCAATATACTGTCTATTATAAACACCGGATTTATTTCCTGAGATTTTATCTACTTCATTGTAATATACGGGGTATGATATTTTACCTTCTCCAGTTGTTTGTTTTTATCGTTAGTCTTGACCCAAGAAGCTAAACTTCTGTCGGCACCTCTCTTCTCTCTGCCCTCTCTACACAATCGCCAACAAAAGAAACCATTCGTTCAATTTTCCTCCAAATGCAATTTTGTATCCTTATCAGAAAAGTAATGTTTTCTCAATGCTAATAAAAGTTGTTATTCCGTGATATGCTGTAGCTTTCTTTGAACTTTTCCACAAGTTGGAAGTTATTTGCATTAGTCTTTTAACTTTTTCCGCATATATTTCAATCTACCATTATCTACTACAAAAAAAAAACAACTGTTTTAAAGGAAAGAAGCCTTATCACTTATTAACTGTTTTGCACCATTACTTCAAGATGTACGATAAATGTTGGTATTATTCTGGATGGTAGGCGCGTTATAACTTATCTTGCAGTATTTACATCGAATACGTAAGTTATCAATGCCTTAACCCACAACCTTAGATTCCAATTTATAATGTGGCCCATCTCTCATCATTGCTCATCGAACGTATTTCAAAACGTCCTCAAGAGGTTAGTTTGAACACTTATAAACACGTTTGAAGACGCTTCGATTAACGCAACGCCAAAATAAAGCTTTAAAACATTAGTTACCAGGTTCAAATCAATGTATCGCCAAAAGACGCCTCTAATTAATTTAACTTGGTTAACTATCACAAGCATTTATAACCAGGGGTAATTAAAAAAGAAAGTATCCCTCTCGATTACGATCATACGTGGGGAACCCTAAAAATTTCCGCATTCGAAGAAACAAGTTGTCGAAACATTTATTCCAATTTTTATTATCTTTTTATTACCTTACCATACCTTTTGGCAAAATGATCAGGAAGAAGTTACTAGGTGATAAGTGAGGGGAATATGGCCAATGAGTCAATTAATTCAGTCTTATTCTCCGTTGAATAATCAACTGTTCGATGTGCTGTGTGAGAGCTGGCGTTATCGTGGTGAAGGATGATGTACCGATGTTCGCTATTTTTTTCTGATTTCATCGAAGACCTGAGGCAAACAAATTGTTGAATACCAATCAACATCTGCTGTTTTCCGATCCTCAAGAGCAACGGTAGCAACACGCCGTGAACGAATGGCTTTTGTTGGTTTTGGTTCATTTTGAAACACTCAAACAGTGGATTGTTGTTTTGTTTTTGGTTCGTATGAATATATTCAGGTTTCGTCACCTGTTATGATACTGTACAGGTTGGCAAAAGCACCGCGATTCAATTCTTGAAACACCAACTAACACGAGCCATTTTTTCAGCTTTGGTTAAATTGTGTGGAATCCAACGACTGCAAAGTTTCTTTACTACTAAACGCTCATGTAAAATCGTTTGTATTTCTTTTATCAATGCCCAAAGATGCCTCTATCTCTCAATATGTCACATGTCGATCCGCTTCAATCATTTCTCACACAATGTTAATGTTTGCCGGAAGAACAGCAATTGATGGATGACCTCCACGAAATTCCTCACTGACACTAGTACGTCCACGCTTAAATTCTGCAAACTAGTCATAAACTGTGGCTTTGGATGGTGTTTCATCACTAAAGGCAGAATGAAGTCGATCAATGCATTGTTGTTGAGTTAAGCCACTTTTAAAGTTGTAAAAAATTATCCCACGAAAATGTTCACGAGAAATGTCAATTTCACTAAATTGATTTCTTTGAAATGCTATCATTCCAAACTATGCAGCCGACTTTTTTTCTGGTGGTGCTTATCATACGAAATGTCAGCATTTAAGACAATCAAATTGAAATATACGGTAGGTGATATCTAGCGGTCAATTCCGGAAATTCTTAGGGTTCCTCTCGTATTGTAAATTATTACGTTAAAAATTTATCAAAATTGTCAATATGCCCGATACAAGATAATGGTATAAAATAACAAGAATAGTATTATCTCGATTCATCTAAAAAACTGCTATAGGAAAGGTGTTTTTATTCTTATTTAACGAATGAAAGTACCCACTAGACTCTTGTGATTATAAGCTTTATATAGCTTACAACGCCGTTGGGCCGCTTATTACGTATAGTACCAAACATTCTAGTTATCTAACGAAGACAAACTTTCTTGAGATCCAACTTGTCGTATAAAAACCCTACCACACTACTTACTGGAAGAACCGCAAATTTTATTATAAACCTCTGACCATTAAATAACATGTCCGGAACAAGTCAATATTTTCTTTGATCATGACTCTAGCCGGTAGTGTATGTTTACAAATATTTTTACTACGTTCACCATCTCGAGACAAACCTTTAATTATTTGATGTGAAAGGGCAAAATCGCTTAATCCAAGACATATCATTCCATTAGTCGGTCTTGTGCAGAGACATAATTTGTGGCGTGTCGTCGTATACGCATTTACACTTAGTAAAGTTTTATGTACGTACCCTGCACAAAATACACACACACACACAGAGCCGAAGATGTTAAGTAGATGGTGTAGACGTGTGTCTGGAACTCTGGCACTTCTTAGGTCCTTTGTGCATTTTAAAACTTGCTAGTCACGCTTTTACCTTACCTGGTATCCGACTCTACCTGCCTTGTTTAAATTATGAAATGCGCCTAGTTCGACCTACGACTAAAGGTACCAAAAATACCTTTGCTGATCTGATACGACTGCTAATATTAAATAATTAACGGAATTTTGAAGTAACTAACTGGAAATAACAATATCCGATGCGAAGAAGAAATGTAATGCTAAAATAACATCTAAATAATTCATCGAATAACAGATCAATGAAGCACATCCATTTTTGGGAAATATTTTGTTGATAATCTATTTGATTATAAGAATATTGCAAAGGTAATTTACCTGATAGTATTGTTTAAAATGATTAAAAGAAAATAATTGTATGGGAGAACCTTATCAGAAATTTTCAGAATCATTTGTTAGATAAAACTAATTTCTAGTAAAACCATGCAAACGCTTACACAAGCAAATCGTTTATCAGTAAGTTTGAAACTTTGAAATTCCTGCGAAACTGACGAGTTCAATAAAAAAATATAAACATACAAGCATATAAATAAGCAAGAAACAATATTGCTGCCGTTTAAAACTTCCTCGTGCTTTTAAGATAAATTGTTGGTAACAGGAAATAAGATATCGGTAACTCTCATGGTCACGAAACAGATAACAGAACAAGACATATACAAATCAAAAGTGAAAATGATCATTCATTATACCCAACATAAAAGAATGCATTATTATGCAATTTCACTGTCAATGCTGTTGTTAAGTTTACTGTTCCTACGCAGTGCTGTGCTACCTAAATAACGTCAAAATTGAAGATTATGATTAGATAAAAAAAAAACTTTAAAATATGCACCAAAGAAGCTTTAAGAGTATGTACTAATAAATGTAAATAATAAAAAATTGTTATTTGTAAAAAATAAAAATAAATAAATAAATGTACACATTTATTTTGCTGGTAAAAAGCGCAATTTTGCACAAAATTATTAAATGTAAACTAATTAAATCATACAAATAAATTAAAATGACATTTAACTACAACGTGGTGTAACAAATTTTAAACAGTAAATTTGTGCCTATTATCGGCTGTAATGTTGTAAAAAATTCTCGACATCGCGCGACACCTATATACATTTGTATTTCTCAATGTCACTGGCGCGTAAATGATTTTTATTTTCATCAAAGGTTATTTCAACTTGCAACAACTCACTTACATTCTTCAGTTGTTGATATCCTGTATTTTTTTGACAGCACTAATTTATCTATGAATTTTTTTTCTTGAGTTTCGTTAATGGTTCAACTACGTATATCTTCTATTATTTCAATGCTTGTGTGCTATCGTGAACATAATTTCTTAGCTTCTAGTGTAGAGATGGCGGTCGAAATACACGCCAGATTAGTTCAAATAAAAATGAAACTAGCACAACTACCTTTTTGTCTCAGAATACCATGCGCTTCTTCAGATTGGAATTCATCAACAATTTTCTTCACAATTTCAAAATGTAGCTTAATACACAGCAGCGTCGATCCAAGTTCCCCATCTTGTAAGGACTAGCACGGGAAGAACGTCCTCTGAAATTTTCCGAAATCTCTGGATGCGACCTGGCGCTTTATGAAAAATATTTTTCACAGTTGATATTAGCATATTAACGTGCTACTCGATGTAAACAATGTGCCAGGTAGGTCACATGTATCATATTTGGGTGAAGCATCTGTACTGCATTACTTTCCATCTGTGGTGCAGCATTACTACAAACCAGTAGCACTTCTTCGTATAAAATTCCAAAGGTCCACAATAGAGAATCATAAAAAAAAAACAGAGATTATTGAATGATTTTATCTATTTTGTCCAACCATTTAAAAGTTAGCAGATGTTCATTAAATTCTGGTACACACCCAAAATTTGTTATACACCCTTGCGCTTTATCGGTTGTTTCATCCGGTGACACCCAAATTAGAATGATCCTTTGTTTTCTTCCTTACTTTATTCAATGTTGTTGTATATAACTTTTTTTTTGAGTGGATTCATTTGGAATATTTTGTTTTATGTACTCTTCCAAAAAAATTGCAAATAACTTCATTCTTTAATGCAGCTCATGCAGCTCTTCATTGTATTTCAAGCGTTTAGGTCCTAACAGGGGAAATTAGAAATTAACACTTACGTATAAAATTACTACAATCCTAGCCCGCCGTCCAAAAGTTACAACCCTGTTAATAATAGCAAATTTGCAAATTACGCATTAATACTCTAAGAATTAAAATATGCATTCATTGATACAAATGCCCAAAATATGCATAATTAGTAATAAGTTGAATTATAATATTAAAAATTTATGGTATGAGGTTTTTGTTCAATTTCAGGATGTAAAGTGGTTCTAGATGCTATCTTGAAAGATTGATAAGAATATACCTAGTTATAAAAGGCAACCACGGTTCTCTAGTTAGTTATATATATAAAGTTGTTTGAGAATTTCCATTAAGATAAAGTTCAGATGGTCCGTGTTTTCTGTATTATTGCATATGACGCCTTCTTGGAAGTAATTTAATATACTTGAATAACAGTGAGAAATATTTAAATGGAATAACTAATTTATAAGAAATCTTGTACTGAGAATGGTGAAAGAAAGAAATTTGTTTTTTTGTTCAAGAAGCATAATGTGAACGTTATTTCTTTTCTTTCTAATTTGGCGTGAACATGTTGTGTATAAAGTGTTTCATGGCTTTGTTTGCGTTTCATCCTTTCCTCTTAAAGGATGAAACGAAATTACTTGTTTTCCAATATATGAATGGTGACTCGAGGTTGTATCGAACCTCGTGGTAGGATTCGAACGCATGGTGCCTAACTCTGTTTAGTCAGGCGTAGGTCCTCTTACCACTGGATCACTGAGCTGTTAAAATTAAACGCTGCAATTTAAAAATTCTTCAATGAGCTAAAAACATACATACATATACAACGATAATAGTGAGCAATTATTTGTGCAAAATTGCAAACACAGTACCTTGCGATATGCCTGTGGCCTCAACCATTTCGCGCACTTTGACTCGTCAATCATTCAAAACCATATCGTGGATTTTGTCAATAATTTCGGGGGTAGTCACTTCCATAGGACGCCCAGAACGATGTTCATCTTTTGCGGATGTACGGCCACGTTTAAACTCATTTACCCAATTGTAAACGGTTGCTAACGTAGGAGCAGATGTGCCATGAACTTCGTCCAACTCAGCTTTGATCTCTTTCGATGTTAAATATAAGTGTTAAATCACCGTTCGATTTTTCGATACTACGAACGCCATCTCTGAGATGTCTGACTTCCTGAAACACCCTCGTATTATTTATACTCTTCTTAGGGTATATATAGATAATGAAAACTTATTGGAGGAAGCTACTTCTAGATATTTTATAGCACTCACTGTCTGTCACCGAATCATTTCTTGCTCCAAGTTAAAGGGAAGACGCAACTAACTAAAGATTTAGTTTGAAACTGTCAGTTTGGAACCATTCTTATGCATTATTTAGAGGTACTTCTATTTTGAGAGTTACACCATTTGATACTTCCAATCCGACAGGTAGACGACAAAAGCTTGATTTTTTTTTCTTGTATTTTTCTTTATTCATTGATACTGAGAATTAGTTACATAAAATATGTTCTATTTAATAGTTCATTGGCTTCCATTTCCATTTTAATGATGAAGGCATAACCGTCTTTTAAATGACAAGAATGTAAACTGTTTAGTGCTTTTGTTTGAGAGCATCACATACTTTATCTCCAATATTGACGTAAAAATATCTACAATCTATTTTGCTAACCGCACTACTTTTAACAATACAACCAACACTTCAACATACTTGTGGTGTAACCTTTATAAATATATAGCGGTATTGAATACAAAATTGGAGAAAATGTCTTGTACGAGGTATACCACACGACATTTTACAAGATAATATATGGAAATTATGGGGAACAAATTTTTTACTCAATAAAGAAAATCAAGCGGCACAATACATTTACATATACGTACATGTATTGTGTAGTAAGTCCCAATTCTTAATCTACTTCTACACGAAGATGAAAGTTAACGTAGTTTTTCTAAATTATTCAGTATTTCTTACAATCGGTCTTAGTAGTAATGTTTATAACTGAATTACTACTAAATATTCGATTTTGTTATTCAACAGCTGATTCATATGCTTATTTACGTGGATTTGGGCAAAAGTATATCATCCATTCAGCTGATAAAATGATTCATAAATGATAACAAATTTCACTTTGAAACCATGTAATTAATACGTAACATGTAGATAAGCATGTAGCTAAATACTTATCTCTATCTTTACTTACACGAGTACAACAGCGCCGTTATCACTGATAACGTAATCAGCGATTCGACTCTCTCGTGCATATTGTGTACACTATTGTCAATCTCAAATGTCAGTACTCCCGTACACCTCTCACTCAATTATATGATGTGTAAGCTGGGCAACTGTAATAGATAAGACGCAGGTATATTTTCTAATGTTTAAGAGAAGGACGTGCATAAATATCATGTCTGTCTTAGTAGAATTATGTCTAGGATTCTCCTTCTAATTCTCCTTCTAATAAAATTCTATATAAATCATAACCTCGTATGAAATACCATTCATTTTTCGTTAGTATAAGAAAATGTAAAATGGCGGTATCAGTCAGTTGTTATTCCTAGTTTTAGTTTTAATTTTAATATGTTTATATTAAATTTTATCCCCCAAACAGAAAATCTAAAAAAAAGATATATTGATTACTATAAATAAAAGAAATAATATTAAAATCGATTTTTTGTACTGAAAACTTTTATTAATGGTGCATTTATAAAAAGAAGATAATATTAAGAAGCATATAAAAAATAATAATAATACACATTTATTTCGAATAGTAACATAATAGATGCTAACGAAACACGTGACAGATACAAGGAATCAACAAAGAAAGTACACTACATATACATACCAATAAACAATAAATAAAAGCATATTAACATAAAAGCAACATAAAAGCCATTACATAGTTGCCTTAAAGTAATCATTAATGGAATAGCAATTGACATTTAAAAGATAACGCTTTACCAGTCTTTGGAAAGCTTTAAAATTAGTTGTTTGATGCTAGTAGGCAATTTATTATACAACTTGCATCCCGTGAAGTTCAAATTTCTCCGAAAAGTGGTCGTTCTTGTGTCGTGTTTGGGTGGTAGCAGATAATTCATATATTTTGCGCTGTGTAAATGCGATGAGTTAGTGGCAAATTCATCGCGGTATTTATAAACAAAACATAGCACTTCATAGATATACGAATCATAAAAGGTTAGGATACTGTATTCTTTAAAGGCGTCTCTACAGGAACTTCTCCAGCTGAGTCCTGCTAGCAATCTAATGGCTCTCTTTTGTAAAATAAAGACTAGAGACATTAGTGCTCATTCCCCGATGAATAACTGCATAAGTCATCGAGAATAAAAGTTAGAATAGTAGAAATGTTTTAAGACATTAAAACCACAACTCCTTTGCAAATTATATAATGCATAACAGGCTCGTGACAACTCGCTACATAGAGTGTCTATATGGTTTGCCCAACTAACAAATTCATCGACCAATACGCCGAGTAATCTTGTCGACTGAGTGAACTGGGTAAGTTGGTTATTTAAGGGAAAACCGGATATGTTATATCTCCTTCTGTTAAATAAAAGAATTTCTGTTTTATTCGAATTTAGTTTCAGTTGATTTTTATACATCCAATCTTGAACAGCGATAAAAATGCTATTTACTTGTTGCAACAGCAAGGGGGGATATTATTATTATTTAAAATCCCTACATACACGTTCGCAGTGAAATGCGACCAGTTCCCCGGGTCCATGCGACATCATCCACACCCAATAGACTAATGAACTTCTTCCACTATTGTTTCTAGAACAGCATGTTTCCTCTGAAAACGCGGATTTCCCGGCTTTCATTGGAACAAAACGCTGTCTCGTCATACAATACTACGTTTGTCCAGTGATGCCCAGTATGATTTCCCATAATTATGATGAGATTTAACGTTTTGGAAATAAAGCAAGCTTTGGAAATTCCATTGAACGATGAAAATTTAAAAAGTGTTTAATGTCAAATTAAATGAACATTAGGTATGACAAAATGAGAGCTTTAGTATTTTCGTGCTTTATTTTAATATATCTATGTACTGCTACTTCGCGTATTTTTACATTCTTGATTATTAAGTAGTTGCGTAATGCTTGAATATTGCATTAATTTGCAACGATTATCTACTTAATAAATAATTACAAACATATAACGGAACAAAGATGAGATACATGTTACTAATTTCACGTATCTCTTTCTTTACTTGCAAACACCACGATTATTAATTTCTTTCATTGTACATACACACTACGAACATTATAAAGTTTACGTTATCGATTTAGATTAACGACCAATATCTATACATTTCTATAAAATATTCCAGCGCATTGTTTTTGGAATTTTAAATTTGTTATCGCGTAATTAAGCTGACAATTAACAATTGGGCGCCGATTTTCCTGCTCCGTCAATTCGTTACGTGATCAGTTTGGTGCATGTGATATGAGGAATGCTTTTCGTATACTTTAGAATACCATTGCGTAGCAATTTCCGTACAAATTTCATTAATGTCAATGTTGAATTTCAAATTTTATCGAATTTATTTGCTAAATAATAATAAAGAACTTTAATTCATAAAAAGTCTAGCTATTTACAACGGTTACTCTTCTGTAGATGTCAATTGCATGCTTAAGAGAGTCCAACATAGGCATTATGTAAGAAATTCCACGACCTTAATCTCTGTAGAAACTAACGGTAAGAAATTCCTAAAACTCCCCTTTCACAGCATATCGAATGGTGTTAGTAAAGTTCTTATATTTCAGTTCGCGTAATACACTTAAAAACTTGCCTGGGAAACCGAAAGATAAATCGAAAATGAAAGAAAGGTCGGGAATTTACAAAATTGTATCCAGTGATTATAAATAAATAATATACAATAATATAATAATAAAGCCTATATTTGTTAAAAGAAAAAGCGATAGGAACACATCAGGTGTTATCGTTTCGGTAGATTAGATTCATCAAGTGTAGCACAACATATAAACGAAACCAGGCATCATATTAAATTAGAAAACTTGAAATTGATTAAGAATGTAACTTCGCCACGAGAATTAGACGCTTACGAAACGGTTTACATGAGAAGTAATAAAAACCTGATGAATAGAGAGAACGAACCGTCGTCGTATTTAGTTCTATTTAATCTATTGGGGTAAGGCTGCACATGTTTTCTGTTTCGGGCTACGATGACAAGAGACCCTTCCGTCTATCTGTCTTAGTTTTAGAGTATGTCTTAGTTTTACAGCATGTAGACGGTAATAGTAGGTAGTTGTACATAATATTTTGCATGTTAGATTTAGAGGTTTTCCACATCATTCGTTCACCGGTTGAGAATGGGGATCATTCGTATCCTCGAAACGGCCGTCCCGGATTAAATTAAACTTGTGTGGAGCAGAGGTTGCCGATACTTTCGTGTTGTTTACCATACTACCACAGTCCTTGCTATCATTATTTAAATAATAATATTATTTAGCAAATAACTATATATATATATATTATGTAGCACTAATAGTCCATCTTCTTACAGCAAGTGACTCAAATCCATGCTGATGCAAAAGAAATTCATACCACAATCGGGATAAACTTCATCAATTTAAAAAAAAAGGAGCTTGAAGAATTCCGTAGTTTGCATTCAAACATGCCAGGGTAGATGTTATATCAGCCTTACTAACTACATGTTGAAAGAAACGATTTATTTAGAAATTAAGAAGAATTATTTTAAATTGCAATAGATACTTTACAGAACTCGCCTTGCCCTCAATCAATTCCAGTTGGACCAAACTACTGGTAAACATATACGGCTCTCTTTGATTTCTAATCACCCGTGTTTGGTTACCCCTGTACAAGCGTCACACTTAGACTCATCACCGAAAATAACATTCTTCCGATGGTCAAATTCCAATTTACCAAATCAACCAGTTCTACTTCTGAGCAACAGTTTATTAAGGTTTTTCTTTGACCTAAATAAGTTATTTATGTAATTTACTTACGTACATATGTATGCTTTTATACCTTTTAAAATCCGAGTTCACTTTTATGTATATTTCCGATAATATTCTCGAGATACATTAAAACCATTGCGCTGATTCCGAAGGGCCGTAATTCCCCTTACAGCGCTTCTGCGATCTTCTTTGCAAATCTTGACTATACTTCTTTGGTTGCAATCAGTTATAATTCTAGGTTTACCAATACTTCTTCCTTTAACTTCGGTAGTTCCAGTTTGTCTGCGGTATTTAGCAATATTTCCCACTGAAGATGTTGCCATTCTTAATTCAGTGGCAATTTGCTTTAATGATGTTCTTCGGCAATAATTTCTCGCAATTTGTGTTAGCAGGGGCACCTTTAATCGTTTTTTAAAGAATTAACATTATTTACTTAACGATTGACAATAGATTATCAACAAAGGTGACAGGTGAGTGTTCAATTTTGTTTTTCGTGATTGCTTGATGTACATTTAATTATCTACGAGACAAGCTTTTGGAATCTCAATTAAAAATGCAGTTAAAAGTAAATTGTTGACAATAGCCAAGCATGGATTCAATAGGATATTTCTTTCGATTTTATAACCAGTTTCAAAATATTTTAAAGTATGTGAATTTTTGAAAAAATCATCAACCATACCAATATATAGTTATTAGGGTTCGTTTATAGAAAATTATAGTAGCATATCGGAGATTTTATATTATAAAAATTCCTTTATGTATGAATGAGGAAACGACTGCCAACTTGATTACCATAGCATTCCAGCAATCTTCCAAATTAACTGTTCTACGCAATGGGCTTACAAGTACAAGAAGTCGATAGAATGGGGTTCCTTAAATATCGTACATGGTATGAAATATACCGGCCATATTCATTTTCTTTTGCGATAGCAAGAGTTGCCACAATAGTTACGAATAGCGGTTTCGACTTTAAGAGGAGATCTTCAGGTAGGCAATGCTGAGTGACGTTATTGTCATTAACTTGTTACCAACTTTATGCTGAAGAGAAAACTTATTTAGTACTATGCATTCGAAAAAGTTCCGTGTTGAAACGTTCCACACAATCTTATCGAAAATTGTTACCAAATATTATTGGAAATAGAAACAAAAAATATATAGCATTTATATAGTTTTATATGTTATTTGTGTGTTATTGTTATATGTTATTGTGGTATCAATTGCATGCATACAACTAGATTAGCAAAAGTAAAATATTTATCTCTAGTGAACCATTACATCTCATCATTCTCATCAATAACAGATCTACTTGTAAGAAGTTTAAGGTTTCCCATCTGATCATATTAACGTAGATTTGACATTTTTTATCTCCCAATTGACTAATTTGTTGATTCAATTCAAATTTCATTTGTTCGTTTGAGATAAACGGAGGTATGTCATAATCATTACATATAATCTTGTAGATGCTTGGACTTTGTTTTTGTCATTTAGGTTATCTAAACTGCCAGTGTTAGTTAATGAATTGCAGTTTATATGATGTCAAAAGCCATAATTATACTAATTGCGTACGTCTAAGGAGTATCTGGAACATTATACCTAACCGAGAACTGTATCGATCGATAAATGAAAGAGTATACATTGGAAAATTCTGAAAACTTGGCGGTATACTATAGCCAACATGTGCTATGAAACTAAAATATTTTTAATAATGTAACACTTCTACATGTACCGTACAGAGCTGTCAACTTTGTTATTTCTAATGGAAAACCCTATATTTTATCACATTTTTGAATTTCTAGTTCAATTTTAAGGTCTATTTGACATAACAACTATGTCGCTATTTCTAACCATATTTGAAATATCTGGATTTTTTGAAAATTTTTGCCAGATGGACGATTGCATGTGAATTTTTATAACTGTGAACGTGTTTAACTTGAAAAATTTTGTAGAACTGCTGACCGTACAGGGTAGTATTAGAATCCGGAGAAATTTTTCGAAAATATTAAACAGCGTATCCCACAATTACCAAATGGAGAAACTGTCAACACTTAAGCTTATGCAACCTTTTTAGAATGGAGATATCCGAGTTAATCATGACCATCTAGCATTAAAGAAACGTTGAATCTTTCCGTTCCAAATTTAAATTGCTCCGGTAATGAGAATTGTGCTTGTTTGGGAATCCATTCCTTATAAATTTGTGCTTATTTCTCCAGATAATATTCTTCAAAATAATTCGTGCTCTTGGGACAATATTAAAATAAATTCGAAAGAACTATAGT
The DNA here is from genome assembly GCA_902654985.2 of Oryctes borbonicus. Classification (NCBI taxonomy): domain Eukaryota; kingdom Metazoa; phylum Arthropoda; class Insecta; order Coleoptera; family Scarabaeidae; genus Oryctes; species Oryctes borbonicus. Next base: position 2,997,253 of record LR736884.1, on the reverse strand, counting down.
TTTGAATTTTTGCCTTGACTGATTAGAAGTGTTTCAAATTCTGCATTATTCGTTTAACTGAGTTTGCTGGCGATTTTTGTTGACACCGAGCAGCAAAGGTATTGCATGATCTTGACAAAAACATCTAAAGACCTGCATATTTTCAGTCTACACAACAACATTATATGAATTAACCAACAGTATTAGCTAGCATTAGCTACCACATTAAGGTGATTTGCGAATCACGGTATCTCCAATATTTTGTTATATATGCGTCAGGTTACTATCGAATCCTACTTTCAGGATTAACTTGAAATGCATTAAATGTGTTCACCTGGGTGACCAGAAAATATTCCTTCTCTGGGTTACTTGGATAAAAGTTTCAAAATAAAAAATATTTGGAGATAGTTCTGTAGTTACTCTTCATATTCTATATTTTTAGACATCAATCGTTCCCATGTATCGGTTATCTTCCAAGCTCTAGTAGGCAAGAGTTCTAATCTTCTGGTATGATACAGTGGGTTTCCACCACGCCGACAGACTTTGTGGAAACTTTAGCCAGTACCTTATGCACAAACCAATCTTCAAACAGGGTTGGTAGTCGCCTGTCTTTTTCACCCTAAACATAAGCGGGTATCGTCCAAAAATCCATTCTCACTACTAAAAGGATTGCTTAGACCGGTTGACAGCTCTTCTACAGCATTTCTCGCTTGCTTCTTGAATCTGTATCCTGCCGTACTTCTTACCACATGTCCAGTAAAATAAAAAAAAAGCAAGCAATCATTCTCTCGCAAGTGCTTCTTGAATAAACAACTTCTGTTAGATTCGGTTCATTTGAGAACACTTAAACAGTTGGTTAGTTTCCGGCTCGCACAAATATTTCCAAGTTTCGTCACCTGTTATGAATTGTATCCTCTGTAAATTGTTTTGGGAATTTCCTTACACAAATCGACGCAAACCTTTTTTGTACTTGGCCAAATTATACGTAACCATCAGAAACAAATCTTTTTCATACCTAAATATTCACGCGAAATCATAATGCAGTCTTCGATACGCCTGAATAGTTCTATCTCATGATTGTTTTCAATCACGTTGCGTACAGCATCGACATCTTTTGGAACAGCAACCGATTTTGGTAGACCATCGCGAAATTCATCACTGAAAGAAATATTTGCCACGCAGTCTTCAATGTGTGATAACGGTAGTAAAGTAAAGTAAAGTAAAATTAATTACATTGACAAAACTTATATACAGATGGATAAAGATTTTGTAAGTAAAGGTAGTGAGTAGAAACCGAAGTTCAGGAATAACAGGAAAAAGATAAATACATGCCCACAAAATAAACAACACATAAGTATCGGCACCCTCCGCACCACACAAAATAAAGTATTATATTCAAACACGTAGACGTAGAATTCGAATTAAGGTTAACTAATTATGGTATGATTTTTAATCTAGGTCGAACAGCAACACGTTCATTACTATATTTAGTAATTCCAATAACATACTTCACTGATAATTCTGATAAAATACCTACCGTCTATAATTCGCTGTAAACCGCGTGTCTGAGACCATTGCCTTCAGACAGCCGGTTGTAACAATTTCGATACATTTCCTTTTTAGCAGATAATCAAAGCTAACAAGACCGAAACATTGCAATTCACCTTTTTCCTTTAGTGCTCCCGAATTCAAGTTATATTTGTTGTCTCTTAATTTTACGATTCATTGTAATTTATGTATAACAAATTTCATAAATTATTTACGTTTTCTTTTTCTGGAGTTGCCTCTTTGAATATTACAATAATCACTGTTTGCCAGGAGATTCCATTCATACATCCGCAGATTGTGTCAGGATTTCCGGTAATAGTCAAGAATTTAAATAATTACATTTTAGAACCGAAATAAAGACTTAATTGTAGCTTAGACGCTAAGATCGCATAAAAATTTCCCATATTTATTATTTTCGTTGATTCATTAAATACATACATACATGTGGATATCATCTATATTATATTCGGGTTAATTTTGCTACTCTCTAAATTAATTAGATTAAATTAATTAGCACATAAAATAAGCATACATTTAAAAATTAATGTAGAAATACACGTGTGTAAAACTTAAAGTTGTACAGTTTAAGGTAAAAGAAATTAAATAATTCATAAATATACTAAATTGAATACATTTATTACTATGTTGTTCGTCCATTTAGTCTTAGATTTTATTTATACAATTCCTTTTGCAAGTCTTCCATGTGAACCTTACACAGCAGTGTAATTGTATATTGCATTATTTTGAAATATGCTTTCCCAAACGACGCATTAGAAAAAATAATATACAGAATAGTCGGATATGAAGGGAACCCTAAAAATTTCCATTTTTTGAGCTTTGTTTAAATTGTGTGGAATGCAATGACTACAAAGTTTCTGCACTACTAAATGCTCATGTAAAATCGTTTGTATTTGACTTTTACAAATGCCCAAGAATGCCTCTATCTCTCAACATGTCACATGTCGATCTGTTTCAATCATTTCTCGCACAGCCGGAACAACAGCAGTTGATGAACGACCTTCACGAAATTCGTCACTGACGCTTAAATTTTGCAAATCAGTCATAACTATGATTTGGATGGTGCTTCATCAGCAAAGGCAGAATAAAGTCGATCGATGTGTTGTTGTTGAGTTAAGCCACTTTTAAAATCGTAAAAAGTCATCGCACGAAAATGTTCATTCCTTTGAAACATTATTAATACTAAACTACTCGGTCGACTGTGTTTCTGTGAATGATGTTTATCATACAAAATGTCAAAGTTTAAGACAATCAAATGGAGATATATGGCCAATTCTGGAAATTTTTGGCTGTGTATCAGTTTTATAAGTGTCTTTTTACTTATCACTTAAAAAACACAACTGTTAGAATAGAGCTTTGCTTTCCCCACCACCGTTTATTAGATAAGTTGGAGAATTGTGGAATTAGGAATACAGCCCCTAAATGGCTTTCCCCCTATGAACGCTGATGATACTTCAGCTATCGTTAGCAGTCTTACATATGCGGAAATTATAGAGAAGTGTCTTTGAAAGACTATCTGTGCTTCTCGTTAAACCTGCAGAAACGAGTTGCGCTTTACGAAATTAGCAGAGACTAGACAGATTCGTGTTTATTCGTCTCATGAGAACGGGTTCGTGTTGCCTGCTAGTTTCCCCGAGAGTCGATAAAACACGAGTCTGTCTAACCTCTGTTAATTTCGTGAAGTGCAGGGAAAGTGTACTCGTTTGTGCAGGTTGAGTTCTCATCCAACGCATTGAATAGTACAGTTCTCTTCCATATGAGGCAGGGGTTGACAACCAGCGCTAACATCAATGTGAGTTGTAACGATCTCTGTGTAGGACTTCGAAACGAAATAATGTTTTTTAGTAACACATTGCTTGCTGAACCAAGAAATATTTCATGTTTCTCATGTATACAATCGAGATTGATGTACGGTATATTCTTTTGGGGAAATTCTTCTTTAATGCAGAAGCATGCCATACGATATATAATGGAATCGAAAAGCTGGCGAATCTGGCAGAAAATTGCTTTCGCACTTGAAAATATTCCCTCTCTTGGGCTTGTACATTAGAAATGTGTATATGTGTACATAGTCATAAAATTACTCATCTGTGAATGCCAGTACTCAAAAAGATATAATTATCCTTTACCAAAGAGAGCCAACTTAAAGTTGATCTATGAACTGTCCATCATTTTAAGTATTAGATTGTACAGCAAGCTGCTAATACAGTTGATAACATTGTCCAAATAGATTAATTAAATTGGTAAACATGGTACGGAGGTACCATGTTTTAAATAACAAAAAGAGTCGCTGTAATGCGATTTCTTTAAGTATTGCTGAAATTCTACTTTCAGCAACTCAACAGCGCAGCGGTTAATCATATCAGTTAATGTCAGTTTAGTTATCAGGTGTTGTCACTAAGAAATATTGTAAAAAGGATTTATATTCTCCGCTCTGTAAGGCCTCCAGGCTACATACTAGCTCTCTCATTAATTTATATTTAGAACTCACTGTAATCGGTAACAACGTTTACTAAATCAAAGGCTTGTTCAAACCACCAATTTCTGTATTAGTACACATATCGATTATTACAGAAATAATTCACAATCTTTAAAAAGTAATTAACTATTACAGAATAGAAGCTAAAAATCCAAATAATTGCACAAAAACTACGAGTTGGTTGTATTTTCAAAAATATACGAACAAATTTTCGATTATGGACCTGCGCACGATGCAAACTTAATATTTCAATAAACTTAATCGCAAGTACGTAGATACTTATTATTCTTTCAAAACCCGGATGTTTAATAATTCGAATATAATGGTTCTTTAGCTTAGAGATGATACTGCAACCTTCGAACACAGACGTGCGATTATACCATTTGTTTATTTGAAATCGTTACTCTAATGCGATAAATGTTGTGTAGGTCAGTTACCCGAGAAATTTAGGTAGTATTTTGTTATAAATAATTAGAGATTGCACTTTCAGGCGACGCGCCAGCATCCTACGTACATATGTATGTACATACATACCAACAAACAGCGAATACCTAGAGCAACCAGTCTGTTTGTTTGCGAATGTCAATTTTCTTTCATTTATGATGATGGCGTTTTTGTTAATTTGATCCGAAAATACAATTATTGATGGCCAACGTCAAGATCTGTGAAACATAAAACTTATTTTGCTAAAATCAGTTAGTTAAGTAAAAACAAACAGACAGAATTCTTATTTTACACTTGAAATAAATTTTAACTAAATCAATATTTGTTAGATATCATCTTTGCCTTAATAATACGTATTAGTGGAGTTATTCTTCCTTTTTCGTAATGTAACAGTTATCATATGTAGTATCTAACTCTACCACAAGTATGGGAAACATGAGACTAATGTCAATCTACAATTTTTTTTGTATTTTACAGCTTTAAAAATCAATAGCATTATGAAATAGTGTATAAAGTCTCTTAGCCGGATGTGTACTAAGCAGCTTCAGTTAAAACTACTAATTTTTGCCAATGGTTTTCGAATTGTCTCAAGAAAAAAGAACAAGTGTCTCATTGTTATCCTAGCTTCCTTACTATTCAACTCCATGTTTACGTTTACATATTGGTCATATCATGTTCTATAGTTGTATCTACTGTATTTTTAAATTATGCTGGTATGGAAAAGCGCTCTAGAATGCTAAATATGTGATATTTCAAAAGCGTTTCAATTTCTGTTGTACTTTACAATTTCTTTGTCAAAAATGTTCGATAAATGTAAGAAAACAAAAACTACGTCTTAGAAATGGCTGTAACTATACAGAATGTTTCATAATTTCTATTGCTTAAAAAACAGGTAGCTGCATTCTTCTGTACTTCCTGAACAATAGACCAACGCTTTTAGTTTTCTCACAAAGGATTCTTAAAAGAAACCTTTTATTCCAATCCAAAATTGCCATAAAATCATATTCTAAAGTCTTAATAGGTTTATAAAAGAACCATGCAACCGAATTTAATTTGATAACCATATTAATTAATGCTATTATACTTTATTTTTTGCGCATAGTAAATGTTATGAATGCTAAATATTGTTACGTAAACCACTAAATACATTAAAGCCGAACATTTCGAACAGATGTATATATAACTGGCTGTACATTTCTCTGGAAATTGGAGCCGCTCTTTTAAACTCTTCTGACTGTTATTAATGGGGAAGCCCGTCACACCTCACCATTTGCTGTTCGTTTTGACTTAATCTTTTTTCTTCTGTACTTACAATTATTTTCTTTACAAATCTGGTGAAATAGACTAATTTTGGAGTCGCAATTGTCGAGGCGTTATCATGGTGGCAAAGAATTTTTTTCTTCCCTAGGTAGGGCTTTTTTTTGTTTAATTCAGAGTTGAATCAGCCGGATAAATCAGCATAGTAATGTCCCTGGATTATCCTTCCCCTTTCCCGATAATTAATTAAAATTATCCCTTACAAATCCGAAAGAATCGTCGCCATAACTTTTTCGACCGATGGGATCGCCTTCACCTTTTTTGGTGTATGTTTGCCGAAAAAAAGCTTATTTTCCCGATTAGTTTTTGGTTTCTGGCATATAATGAGGTATCCACGTCTCATCTACAGTCACATAACGCCGCAAAATCTCATTCCTATTGTGCTTTGTTTATGTGCTTTGAGGTTATCACGTTCTGTTTTTGATCAATCAACCTAGTCGCTTCTTATCAGAGACGGATATTTGGCCACGCTCCGTAAATTCTCCTAATTATTTTCTTTCCAAACTGTAGGTCTTATTGCTGTTTTGTACACCCTTGATTTTGTCATTTTACTTATCTTGTTACTTTTTATAATTTCCTTGTATTTGTAATTATTGTGCCGTGATTTTATTTATTGTAATATTTCTATGCCTTTATCGTTAATTTAATTATCATGGTTCTAAAGTATTTAAATGTTTGAACTTCTTCAAATTTGTGTTCTCCTATTCCTATTTTTAGCCTATGCTCTACTTTCTCTCCTCTTCATATATTTCGTTTTGTTTTGGCTTATCCATCTCACTACTTTTCTATGTTCTACTGAATTTGTTATTCCTTTTCGTGTCACTACCACTGTCTTTCTAAATTTAACGTGTCTTTCATTATAGATTTTCTTTCCCAGCTATAATGCCTACTTAAAGATTTTGTATATGTATATGTTTTCGTAACATTTTCCTATTATTTGATTTATCACATTAATTGCATTGATTGTCGATTTTCATTGGCAAAAAAACATTCTCCTATTGCTTTTTCAAGATATTTGTTTAATCTGTTCAGTATAATTGAGGTTAGTACTTTGTAGATTACGTTTAGTAGAGTTATTCTTCTGTATTCTGGCATTTCGTAAGGTCACCATTCTTTAGAATTTATTATAATTCCTAATCGCTATTCTTCGGGTATTGGTTTGTTTTCCTATATTTTCATAATTAGTTCGTGTTATTTTTCTAATTCTTTCCCTACGTTTTTTAGCATTACAGTTGTATACAATTTGTAATAAATAATATATTAATTTGAACCAGTTTAACGTTTTCGAAACATTTCCTCATCGCTCGCCAGTTTGACCGTACCCAGCACTTTCACTCAAAGAAGTAGATAATGTCAGGTATGGGGAATATAATGTCTTTTAATATAATTTATTATAACTTTTCTTGTTTAGGCATAGCCAGACTTTTTAATAACAGGTATAATAATATCCCGGGTGTCTCATGACATGATTGCGACAACTTAAGGGCATGCGCCATCTTAAATGATGAATCACAGCCACCCCGACTTTTATATACTTACATTAATAAGATGTACAAACTTCAAATGCTTGTAGCTTAGTTACGACAGAATAGGGCATATATTCATTAAGTATTTTTGGCTTAGAATTGCTTGAGCAATTGGGACAACTGTATATTAAAAAGCACGTATCAGATACTCAAAGGTAACGTAATTGTAATAAAGCTTGTTAAAATTATAATAATAGTTTATTAACATGTAACTCGGTTTCGTTATCTAGGTTCTATTGTGTAATATCCATTTAAATAATTATCAATAAGGGAATACTTCTGGTATTCAAATATAACAAGCAATTATTTGACGTGCCTCTTTGATAAAGAAGCCAAAAGCTACACATAACAAGCGATTCAACCGGAAACAATAGAGGAGAAGCTAGATAAAAAGAGAAGCATGACAAAACCACTGACGTATGAAATAGACTCGCCTGGAAAGCTAATACATACGTTAACGCCAATTAAAAGTAAGCCAATACTACCATTACAGTACGATGCGAATTTTCTTACATGTATAAATATAACATTTCACAGATCAGTAAATATTTTATGCTCCATTATTGCATTATTAATGTAATTTAGTGAACCAGTTTTCGTACCGTATAGACATTGCGGTTAGTTTGATACGGATTTTTTCACGTTATGGAGACTTTACCACGATGAAGAGCACAGGCCGGGTTCGCACGTGCTCGAAAACGGGACAGAGAAGGATGGATCCGTTGTCGTTACATTATAGCAGAACAGGTGGCGGGCAGTCAGCTGTTTTTCTGTTTTTGAACTGGCATTTCGCACCAAGGTTAGAAAACAAGGCGACTGCTACGGGGAATATATGACATGCTTGGAGGATACACTTGAATTTTAACCTTATATGAGCATAATATTGTCAATAGAAGGTTAGAGGAATTGTAGCATGCAATTTACTTAATGATTCACGTGTTCGTGCTACATTATCATTTCCATTTAAACATTTCTACGAAACCATGGTGATAGATCTTAAAACATTTCGGAAATGATTATCGTTCTTCTTCAAATAACTTTTGTTGTTGTTTAATGTAAATTTAGAGCACGAATTTGATCCCTTAATATTTGAAACGACGGTGCGTCATAGTTTACAATTGTATTGACAGGAAAAATATTGACAAAACTTCATCGGAAGAAATTTCTGCAACTAGAGTTACAATATCTTTGTGTATAATTTGCCAATTTTTGCAAAGGCTATTTGATTTTCTAAAAGACATTTAATTCAACAAGCAATTTTAATTAATTTTAAGGTCTATATATACGACTCAACGGTTTGGCAACGCCAATTTATTCTCTCAAAAAGGACTTTTTTCAGTAAGTTGTTTGAGTACGCCGTGCTCAATAGAATGAAAGGTTTCATTAACAAACATAATTTGATTTCCCAATCCCAACATGGGTTCAGAACCAGTAAATCCACCATTACAGCATTGCTAGATATTCATCAAAATATCGAACGCAAATTATATCCAGTAAAACACAATCTATTACTTGAGAAATTGAGTTCTTTGGGATTCCGAGGTAAGGCTGGTGAGTAGATCAGTTCTTACCTTTCAGGGAGAATGCAATTCGTCGAAGTATCAATAGAAAACTACAATACTAGACAAACAATTAGATCTTGTTTAATGCCGAGTAATAATATTGGAGTGGCGCAAGGATCTATCCTTGCTCTCACTTGGTTTTCACTTTTTATAAACGACATTGTTAGTTTCATTTGTGATTACCATCTAGTATGTTATGCAGATGATGTAACTCTACTTTCTGCGAGCGACGAGGAACGAACAGAATTTGAGGTTCGTAACGTGTTAAATAGGATGAACCAGTGGTGCTGTGCTAACGGCTTGTCTTTGAACATAGAAAAAACAAAATATAGTATCTTTCATACTTTACAAAAGAAAATAAATATCAAACTTGACCTAAGAATAAATAACAATTGCATTTCAGAAACGAAAACAGCGAAATTGTTGGGTGTTACCTTTTCAGCAACAACGAGGTGGGATGCACACTGTACCCTACTGGTATCTAAATTGAATACTATTATATTCAACGACATACGACACCTAAAGAGTGCTATAATTAATAAATAAATACGTTAAAAATAGTATACTATTCGGAATTTCAATCGTTATTATTAGATGGAATACTCCTGTGGGGTTCCAGCTCATCTGCTAACGAAGTTTTCCTCAAACAGAAAACCGCGATCAGAACGATTGCTGGTGTTAATCAACTAACATCTTCCCGAAGATACTTCACGAACCTAACAATTTTAACACTATTGGAGCTGTACATATTAGAAGCCAGTTGCTACATCCATACAGAAAAAGACAAAGTAAGTGCAAAAAACAGTAGCCAACATACTTATATGATACGTGATCCCAAAATACATATTACAAAGCATAATTCACAACTATCAGCAAACTGTACATATATTGCAGGTATTAAAATTTACAATAAACTTCCGAATGATTGGAAAATAGTTAGTAATAAAAAATTCAAGAAATTGTTTGAAGTCCTGGCTATTAACCAAATGCTTCTATAGAAGAATGCTTCGATAGAAGAGCTCTTAATTTTCTTATATATGTATACGTAATGGCTCACTGTGTTCTAGTACCTTGGCTACTCGCGCTACAGGACTTATAGTCATGCATATTTTTTTTTTTTTTTGTATTTTGATATTCCCACTTTTATTTCCATGTTTATATTTAATTTTGTCTAGTTCTCTTTGACTTGTTTCATACCTATATTGCCTGCGAAATAAAGCTCTGAGATCTTAAAATAAAAATAAAAAAAATAAATAAAACAAAATAAAAATTAAAATTTGACGTATAATTAATTATCAGTTCATATTCTTAGGTTCATATTTTAAAGATCCCTTTATATAATTGAAAAGATGTGCGAAACCGTATGAGAAAAATATAAAATTACATGGCATACGAAAATATTATGAATTCGTATTCAATAATAACATGTATATTAATGTAATGTAAGTTATTTATCTGTTGTATCTTTGTGTAACCACTTCGTTATTAATACACCTTATACTTCACCGTGGCATTTCTGTTACAAATTATTAATTATATGTTACATAAACTGTAAACGCCGTTTACAGTTACCGAATTTACCGATTATCAATTTATTTTAATTTCCTAATATTATACCAAGGGCCTAAATTAAAAAAAAAAGAAGTTGTAATAAACGAATCAAGCGAATGTACAAATGCGAACATTTGTATGAACACAGGAGGTTTATAAAATGCCAATGGAAAGTAACGGCAAAGTTTTATACCCGGTATATAAATTACTAGAGCGTTATCCATGTTTTGATAAACATTGTAAAAACAGTAGATTGTACGTTGTTACAATTTTACTTCGAATTACTAAGGCGTAATCATACTTGTACAAGCCTTAACACCAAGAATTGCTTACCTAACAATATGGCAACTACAAACTTGTCACAATTCATTCGCTATATCACTTCCAAAGAGAAAAACAATAATCAATGGGCAATGCTACAATGTAAGTGTGTCCAACTGATGCGGTGATTTTCTGTAAACGGAGATACTGGCTCATTTAAATCTGTGATTGCTGCTCAGTAAACGTATATTTAATTAAAATTGAGATGCAACAAACGTAAGACCTTAACATACACGATTCATGGATAACTTGGAATATTTATAACGGCAAAAATATCTAATTCTATCAAAACTAAATATCGTTTCATATCCTGGCAATAGAAAACGCATTCTAACTTTAGAAACGTTACGTTAACAAATACAAAACAGGCCTGTTCTTTAGATAAAAAAAAACATCCTTTCGCACGTCGTATCTTCAAGGCGTGCAGGAGGTAGAAATAGGTACTTGTAAAGAATATCTTTTCTAGGAAGTAGGGATAGTACTCACATCATTCGGTCACCGGTTGATGATGAGGACCATTCGTGTCCTCGAAACGGCCGTCCCGGACTAATTATTATATGACTATATAATAAATTAAACTTGTGTGGTGCGGAGGTTGCCGATACTTATGTGTTGTTTCCAGCACAATATTTACCAACATATTCACTAAAACGGTTAGCCATTTCTAACGGATCGTCCATACACTTGCCATTCTCATCCTCCAGATTTTCTCCTAGATATTACTTCACATTCTATTATGTTCCAGCAAGTCTTTGATTTATTAGAAGATGAATTGATTTTATATTTTTTTTGCAGTAGAGACTAAGAAATCATGATATTTCTTCTCTAAACGATAGTTTTCAAACAAAAGGATTATTAAGTCTTTTACACAGATTATAAGCATCTCTTGCCTCGAGACAGGAACATATTAAGACTGTAATTAAGTAAGAAACGTTCTTAATGTGCAGAATTGAGAATGTAAGATCCAAAACGAGTACAATATAGCTCCATTGGGATATTAAGCTCCCTGCTTAGTAGATAATTCCATCTTCCAGAGAGGATGTCACTCTACAAATGGAGTAAAACCTCTTTTAATTGCATGATCCTTCCGAGACGTAATTCCATCCGAAATTCTAGTAGAATTTTTCCGTAGCGGAGGCTTCTTCCGTCGTAGTAAGAGTCAACTACAAACTAGAGTTAGTATGTACACGTAGGAGATAATTTAACTTACCACACACTATATCCGATACGGGTGTAATTGACTCCATTGCCTTGATAAATACTTTCCACAGCGGTGGTATTGCCGTCCACAACAGAAGAAATTCATAAAAAAAAAATAACATTTTCCATTACAAAGGCAAGATATGTACTTACGGAAAAAATGATGACGTCTAAGTTCGATTTCTAACCATTACTTGTAGCTTTATAGACTGCTGTAAACCGTGATTATTTTTTATGGTAGCTGGTTATTAAAAAAGCAACGCGGCATTTCTCCTCCCGAAAATATATTTTTTGACCTTTTCAAGGGAAGCACTTTCATTCTTCCCGAGGCATCCTGCTTTTGAAATTTATTTTAATTGTTTTGTTTTCTTCTTTGACCTTCAACCGGTTTCTAAGGAAATACTCGAGTTGTGCTTATTAGAGTTATAGCACCTTCTCAAATACTGACCATTACTATAGAAGTTGTTTGTTCCATTATTATAGTTTTTGCCTCTTACTGGATCCCACAATTGCTTACTTATAAATAGAAAAGATTGTTGCCGATGATTAGTTCTAATGTTATCATTGCGAAAAAGAAGCCAAACACAGACAGGGTTCAGAATCTCCAAAGGCAAGAAAATGAAGATTTCGACTTTTAATAAAAGAACTTGTAGTGACCGCATTTTCGATTAAGAATTAAATTTTAAACTGATGTCAATATCAATATGGGACGATACACAAAGATCTTAAACAGTGTACATGTTAGCATTAGCATAAAAACAACCATTTTTTCCTATCTAGTTGAAGGTTGAATTCCGGCATTGAAGTGAAATTTGCACTTAGGTAATGGTTCAACAAATAACTACAAGAAATTTGTAAGTCTTAGGATTAATGTAATTTCTTTCAAATCCATGGAATATCATTAAGCCATTAAAAAGCAATTTTTACACACAAAACAAAATTTAGAATTCCAAATAAGAGTTGCTTTTTAAATGAAGGACTCTAATAATAAATACCATACAACGCTTTAAAGTACCATATCACAAATAAAACCAATTCAAGATAGTTTAAAGATGCAGCCGCAGTTTAAAGTTGATCTCTTTCCACACTGTAGTGTTTTAGACTTCTCATACATTATATAAAACTAAGTTTTTCTATAGATAACGTAACGAATAGAAAGCAACTCAAAACAAACAAATAACATTGGAATATATGTTTTAATTATTTTAAATGCTTTTATTATTGTAGGAAAAATCATTATTTTTTAATCTGGACCACAGAATATCCGGGGAGATGTAAATTCATAAGGAAATGCATTGGAAATTACGCACAAAAAAAACCACTCAGAAAAGGTTTTTTAATGAAATAGCGGGAAAGTTACGATATCTGTTTCAGTTTGTTCAAGATAAACAGCAGTCAACAAAGATAGGAAAGTTTAAACCATATAAGGTACGTGTATAATTACGCATAAGCGATTTCCAAATCAGTGGCTTATTACGAATATTATGCATGAGTTGTATCGTATATGCATGTACGTCTATTTGTGTCTACTTATATGTGTATGGGAATCATAGGAAAGCCAAGGTCAGTCAAGTTCAAATGAACTTCTCGCAATTCGTATTTATTTACTGTCAATAATTATCAAATAATCTATTAGTTTCGTAGTACACATTGGGGTAATGGGGTAAACATATGCAGGAAATACAAAACTTAAATTAAGCCTAAATTCTCTTGTTAGAAGGTGAATATTGCATTCTTCCAAAGAATCCAACTTTAATTCTGGAGTAAAGCAATACCCAAAGAACCTTGTTCCCATTTATTCCAAATACTTATACCTTGATACAATTTATCAAAGCCTAGTTAGATAATTAGCATGCAATAGCAGAAACGAAACTCCTTTTACACTTTTAAATGTAATTACTCGCATTTATTACACAATTTTAATTTTATAAATTGTAAAGGTTGTCAGATTTTTGGTAAATTGTCATTCTTCTATTTTCTTCTTGTAAAATTAGAACATTGTGGAGTGGGGGGATTTACGGATACGACCTTAGTATTAGTATCATTGGGCTATGGTACAAATGCCCTTAGCCACTGCGACCTTGATGACCTAGATAGATCTATTGTAACAAAATGCCCTTATATGTGTTAGAATAGGTAAAGGCTCTTAATAAACCTTAAAATTACTCTAGGATCTTCATGCTTCAGTTAAGTAGATGTCAAAAATGATTTACTGAAATGTTATTGTCGAATGCGACTGATGGCAACACATTTGCATAGATTGAATAGGTGATATTTTAGGGCTTCATGACCAGTCAGAAATCCTGCCAGTAATCCAAGGTCGCCTTTGCTGAACGATAGCGCAATTTTTGCTGTCTTAGGTGAACCTGATATGAATGCTTTCGGCTATTGTCCTGGAACATTTTCCCAGTACGAGGTCTTTTGCTTGACCTTCCATGTTTTCATTACTTGTTTTATGTGGCTCTCTTGTAGGCTGCATAAAGGGTTAGGGCATATTCGCTGCTCCTCTAGCCAGCTTGTCTGCCTTTGCATTGCCTGCGATTCCTTGATGGCTTGGTACCCATCGCAAAGTAACATGGTTTTTTTTTGTGTTCCATTGCCTTAAATTGTGTATTCATTCGTTAATCGGAGCAGATTCGTATGAATAAGCTTTGATAGCCTTTAGAACTGCCTGACTGTCATTGAACATAGTTATGGTCGCGTCTCGTTTCCCTATCTCGAGGTTCTTTTTGACGCACAAGTTCAATGCAGAGGTCTCTGCTTGAAATTTGTTGGTGTGGAGTCCTGTAGGCATTTTAAGGTGGTAGTTAGGCCCACTAATGCCTATACCTATTCTCACACCTTCTATTCTTGAGCCGCCCGTGTACCATGCCAAGGTACCTTTTTTGCTTTGATACTATCCGGATGCCTACGCACTACGTCTTTGAATGATCACCTTGTAAGGCTGATCAAGATTGTATTGCATATGCATTGTTGTGCATCAGATAATTTATGTTGATCCCCAGGTTGCAGTCCGTTCATTCTACAAGGCGTGAGAGCATTCAATATAGCCTGTTTCTGAATGTGGATGCGAAGAGGTGTTAATCCCAGCAGGACTTCCAGCGCTGCTGTGGGACACGTGCACATCACATCTGCGATCTTGAGACAAGCATGCCTCTGAATGTGTTGAAGCTGCTGTTGCACAGTTTTCTGAGTTTCCCGAGTCACCAAACCAAAGGGAGGTAGGTGATCATGGGTCTAATTATTGCTGTGTATGACCAAAAGGTAATTTGAGGCTTAATGTCCCAGTTCTTACCAAGTAAGTTGGTAAGTTGGTCATGTGGAAGTTCCCATACGACCTTCATCTCGAAGATTTTTTTATAGTATATTAGAAATGTTATCAATAGATATACAGGTTTATTATTTTTAAATGTGGTTCGGTTCACTCTGCAATTTGGGGTGACTTGAACCATCCATGTAATGTGAATGAAGTGTACATAAATATATCCCTTACTGATATGAATTGCACCACCTAAGTAATTAAGAGAAAACAGGTTGATATTGTCATTAGTAAAATATATTTAAAAAAAATAATAAAAATTAAGTTTTAGATTTTCGTATGTGTTATCTTACATTTTTTGCAAAATTAAGTTGGATTTAGAAGTTATGAGTGTAAATTTTGGAAGAAGTTTTTCCCCATCTGTTGTTAACTGTACAATGATTATGTTAGGCCTAATAGGCACATATACGTATTCAATACTTAATAAAATTTGCAGGAGTATTTTCCCCTAAGATTCCGCTTTATAATACTGCGGCATATGGTCGTACTCAGTTGCCATTTCCTTTAATTTCGCGGATTATATAGGTTGGTAATTTCGGCAATGAAGATTATATTAGTTTGCATTACGCTAAGAAACTGACGAATATGTCCTTTATTACCGGAATTACGAACTTAAATTATCGATAAAGGTTTAAAAAATGCTAAGTGGGCAGTTATGACAGCCTACCTAAGGAAATTTTTACAATTTTAACAAGCCACCTAGCACTTTAAAATACTTTTGACGCATGGCCCAAATCAGCCGAAAACTAGCCTTAAAAAACATATAATGTATGCACAAAATATTATTTGTCAACAGTGACATACCTTAGTCGTTTGTAACTGATACTACATGCTTAAAATAGTTTTTAAAAGAATTTATTATTAGGCAGATTACAAAGCTGCTAACTTCGCTGTGTTAGAAGTTACGCGGCCATCAGAAAACTGAATACGTACCACTCCAATTCTCCACAAAAATCCATTTCAGCCTTATTCACTAATTCCTTTCGGTTTTTCCAATTTTCTTCTTGTGATGAAGTTCGAAACAAAGGACAGTATGTTAAGAAAGTTAACAGAGAAATATATGTTGTAGACTTCTGCGGTCGTTGTTTTCTTTTAAAGAATTTGGGTTTCCGGGATGAAATCGCATCGTAATTGCAATAACGACGCGGTTTCAACCAGGAAACCCAAATTCTTTAAAAGTTAACAGTTACTTTTTTTCCTAAGTAGACCAGCGATTGATTGAATCATTAGGGTAGGACATTTACTTCTTCTCTCGCCCAGACAATTTTTCAAAAAATGAATGTCGTTCGTTATGTCGTAGTCCACTATCTAATTACATATCAATTATCATAAACTATATAAAATAGAAAAAACATTCTTGAATTCTTTAATAAAACTCGTGGCAATTGGTTAAAATGACGTTTCGGTACTAATAACCATCTTTTCTAAACTACTGAATAAAATATAACTAGAAGATATAGTTACATTCCCTTTTTTATAAATAAAAATTATAAATTAAAAAATTATTGTTGCCACATTCTAACATCATTTTTTTTTAAATAACATTAACACTCCAAGTTAGCTACACTACTTCCGCGAGAATAAAACATTTTATACCTAAATATGCAAGGTCAATCTGAATGTTTGTACTTATTGATGTTATTTTATTTAAAATTTGCTCACGATTGTATTGATTTGTAATTTAAGGTTTATTTACTTGTTAAACTGTGTTATTTTAATCGAGAAAAATATATTTTGGACAAATGTTGTATTTCAGTTTTGTGATTAATTACTTTTTTTTTTGTTTTAGGACTTGGACCATTTTCAGGACAGATCTCGCTTTCTTTGCTTAAAATGTTTGTGTTTTCAAAGTTAAATTGGCGACCAGTATCTAGCGTATATTTCTTAAGAGCAGTGATATTACTGGAATATTTACGTTCCTTTAGTCTTTCCATCAAATGTTGTTTTATTTGCCTTCTACCATATATACTATATCACAGTATTATTACTTTATTTTTTCAATGTTATGCAGATTTTTAACTTGTGTCCCTGAGATCATTTTTAATTTTATATGATAATTTGGAAGTGTGGAAATAATATTTTGTTAATTTTTTTTACAAATGGTTCGCGTATGGAATGGATTGTTGTTTTAACCTTTTTTTTTACTTTGTTAGATGGAGTTATTGCAAGACAATCGTCTACATATATTTTGAGTATGAGTGGTTTAGTATGTAAACCCTACATAAAACTAACGTCATCGACGTTATCCAAGCAATAAGTTATGTTTCAGTTTCCTACTAGGAAAACTTCTCAAAATGAACCATCTGTGAAACTAGATGTTAAGGGACCTAAACTTTTGATATTTAAGTAGAAGGAGTAAATTCATAATAAGAGCAAGTACAATATTTTGATTTTCTACTTTATTTTGAAGTATATATTCCGTAGCAGTGGTCTCTGATACCGTAAATGCAAAGTCAAGAACAAGACTTTGATTCTCTCGTATATTTCCGTTGCATATCGTGTACATTGTACTTCATAAAAATAGACACGAGCAAATCGAAGCGTTGTCTTTCATCTCCCAATTATCTCACTACCAATCGTTACTAGTCCGTGAATATAAATTTTGCAACGTCTTAATTGGGAAAATACAAAGAATTAATGGATATTTTGATATTATAAAGGTAGTGTCACACAAACATCTAATGTGTCCTCGTCGCGACCATGTATCAATATCATCTTCTACGGGCGTTTCGGTCGTCCTTGCATAGGGTATCTGTAGGTGGGGTAAAACAGCCATCAAACACTTCAATGTTGTGATTTTTTTTGCGATGTGGTTGGTATGTTGTACCAGAAGGTTACTGCAGCTTTTTTGCACAGAAAACTGATCACAGTTAAGAAATGAAAATTTTATTTACACAAAGGCAAATTAAAATTGGGTAAGAATTTTATATTGTCTGTTGTCTTTAACAATGTTTGCATATACTTTTATTGTAAATGGGCAAGGAACATTGTAAACAACACTAAAAAATCTTTGGTTACGTTTAGACGAATAAAAAGTAGAATATAATACCCAGGTGTACGGTAAAACAAATTATTGATTGAAAATGTTCCATTATTGTTTATAAACAAGTTATTTAAAGCACAAATTCGAGTTATCAAAAATCGTTTGCAACTGCGATACCGGAAACGCCCAAAGAGTTTCTAGGGCGCCGAATTGATAAATGGCCGTAGAATTCAAATATCAAAAATATTAAAAAAACGCAATTTCTGAATCTATTGTGACCCTTTTTCAAAACAAAAATGCAGAAATTCTCATTATTAAATTTACCTACATGAACTTGTGAAAATAAAGATGGAACTGTTTCTAAAATTTAGTAATTAACAAGACAATTTGTAAGATTATTCACTATTATCCTATTGTTGAGTGTAGGCTTTCACGACCGTAATCCTTAGTAGAAATGTCTTTCGGGTGATGTCGCGTAGTTAATATTTTACTTGTAGTAAAGTAAAGTAAAATATTAACTACGCGACATCACCCAAAAGACATTTCCACTATTATCCTGTTTTATTACATATTAAAGATATTATCTCCATATACCATTCACGTCCATTTTAGATCAAATAATTTTACGTACTTATTTTATAGCGATTTTATTGCACTTTCCTCATTGCGTCATATTATTGGGTTACTGTCACTATATTCGAAACATATCACATGCAAGTAGTAGCTCTTTCACACGACAACAATGTCTTCTCAAACGGTATTATCCAGAGTGTCGGTGCGTCTATGAGAACATTCACCTCAGTCTGTAATACAATTCGCTCATTTGCAGTTGAAGTTGAGATGAAATGTATTTATTTAATCTATATACGAAGGTATATTATAAAAACATTCGATTGCTTTTGCTACAGCTGCTTGGAACAGGTTACCATATAGGATATATCATTAAAAAGTAATTAAACCCGCTAAACTGTAAATGGAAATGAATTGCATTGTTTTAATGCGAGGATAAACGTTTTTATTTAGAATAATGTAATAATTCGAATTATGTTTTTGTGTTTTTAGGTTCGATATTACATTGAAGTCACTTTGTAAATAAACGGAATCATAGGGCGTTATAATTCTCCTATAAATGTTGCAATCATCTGAATAGCGTAAACATTTCGAATATTCAAGAACATTGCAATGCAATTAAAAAGTAATGAGAACGAGAGAGGGCACAGATTGCTCCGTTGGAGAACCCCAGAATGCAAAGGGCTTCGAGTAAACACCTTCGAAAAACACAACTTACCTACGATTGGATAAATAAGACAAAAAATTCCAAAAGAAACTCCAAATCTACTAAACTTCTCAACAGAAAATATCATGATCCGCTTTAGATAAATCTGTAAAGATTACATCCAATTGGAAATTATCAAGAAGTACATCTGAAATATCATTCGAGATTTGAGAAAACCATGCTCATCGCAGGATAAACAAGTATAGATTTTGTCATATTATGATACATTCGAAAATCTTTACAACAGTTGATAAAACTGAAATGGGCGATACTTAGCAATTGCATTTCCAGATTGAAAAGATTACAATCATCAGGTACAGTACTGTTCTTAATACATCGCTGATAGACGAAATAAAGAAATCAACACAACCTTTATAAATATGAGTTACTTAATACATTATTTAATAGTTGTGTTAATGTTACTTTAGAGATACTAAATTTTGGAAAAATAACAACCGCTTTCTTATCAGAAATTTGGCTAAACAATAGTAAACCGATTCTGTTTCTAAACCACAAAACTAGATTACGCAAATAATATGTGGGAATAAAAATAATTAAATTTTCCGTTTCAGTCACTGCATATTGACATAACAAAATAATCTCGAGATGATTAAATAATGTCTCCTTGGCGTTTGCCTCATTCCAATTTATCCAGTAGCATGAAGTATTGCATTATAAACGTTCAATGCATGCAATGAAGTTACGGTTTATGAATCATTCGTTATGTATATTTCAGCGATCTGTAGTAACCCTGACACCGTAACGTAAGAGCGAATTGGTTTCAAGATCATTGTATTGTATTATCGAGGAAGCAAATTTTATCAGTCTTAATGATCTAAATCATGGCATCATGGCCAAATCAGAGCCGAGACGTTCCATGGTTTTTGGTAAAATTGGTTTTCGTGAAAGGTTTTCATTTGTTTATTACAATCTTTGTATTACATCATAATGTTACGTAGCTACTTTTTCGAAGTAAGTTTGAACATATGTCACTCCATAACTTACAAAGTAATAGCAGAAATACGCAGATTTTCTTGTTGGCTAAGCGAAGTCCTAGATAACCAATTAAACTACTTTCCATTTTCGTTAAATAAGACCAATTAGTCATTTCAAAAGTTTAGTAACACATTCTTCAAACAAAAATCAAAGTAATGGTTTCATTATAATGATGCGTTATTTTCCTATTTACCTTTACAGCGTTCTTAATTAAACTTGTCTCTAGTTATTGAATTAGCCGATAACATGTTTAATGCCGTCTTATGGAAAATAATTCTAATTTTCTTTTCTTTTGAGAATTACGTAGGTACGGGCCAACACGTTTATTAGCCAAGCTCCGTTCGGCCCGAAACGTTTGTTAGCTAGGCCCGACTCGGTTCGTCACGTTTCACAGGCTTGGCTACCCGGTCCGACAGCTCCGTCGGTTGTCATTTATCAGTATTAAAAAATTAACAATAATTTCAATTAATTATATCTAACTTGAACATATTTAAACGCGATAATTTGAATATATTACAATATTATTCCATGGACGTTTACGATTGGTGTCAGTACTAAAACAATCATCTTATGTAGTAACTAACGCTAGCGACCTTTATAATAAAAGATAATAAAACAGGAAATGGGAAATCTACTGCTGTCTTAAATGTTCTTCTAAGTTATTATTACAATGAAATCTTAGCGGTTTCCTATACTGCGGTCGAGTGACCTGTTGTGCTCTCTGAATAATTTCTTAGTTAGAATTTTCTTCAGCTTTGTGTTTGAGTATTTTCGGCTCTAACTTTCGTACTCCTAAGCCACTGTGCCTTATGCCATTGCATGCTTCGCACTGATTTATAAGGTGGAGAGGAGTTTACTCTTCCCCGCCACATCCTCTATATATTGGTTTAGGTACGAGCCCCATTTTGTGTAGATACTTGTATAGTGGACAATAATCAGTTACGGTGCCGGTCCACGTAACTTCAGATTTGCTAATGGTCAGGAAATCCTTCGAATATTGCCATTGATGTATCTGTCTTTTAATCTTCGACCTAGCCATCTTCGGAGGAATTTCGAAGGAGGGCTCGGGGTCGGTCAACAGGAATGTACTGCTACTTTTTGCTAGTCGGTCTATCTTTTCATTGCCTGGTATATTGGTATGCGGGAGTATCTATATCAGATTTGGTATATTCTTTCTTTCGAGTATATAACGAGTAATCCGGAAGCACTAAGTGCTTTCAAAGTCGCTTGGCTGTCGGTTACTATAAAGATCCTGTTCTTACCGGCCAAGGTTTCCAACAATTGCAAAGCACATAAAGTGGTTGCATAAATTTCCACTTGAAATATGAAATATGCTGGCAGAAGTGCTCCTTTCAACCTGCCCGTTCGAAATATTCCCATATTCGTTCCGAATTGGGCTTTAGATCCAGCTGTGGGAAAAATAAGACCATTTAGAGTAACTTTTCTCCGTCCCCACTGTTTTCTAGTCATCTAATTTAAGAAAAGCATGGCCCGACCTACATCTGAAATAATCCGGTAAGTCCTATCGAATTACTTTCATAAAATGTCTGCCTTTTGGCACATTGTACCAGTAGTAATCAAATATTTTGTAGAAGTTACAAATAATTAATTAGAAAGGCAATCGGCGGGATCACTAGGAAGCTTCTCAATAAATATAAACCAATAAATCTGACCGGATCTGACCAACAATTCCTTGTAATCAATGAGAACGTTTTTTTTTAAAAGATAATTTTTCCAATTCAGTTTTTGTATGTAACCTTTGCTTTTCTATTGCCTTTAAATATTTTAGATTTTCCAATTCACTTCACAATGTAAACGTAATCGTGGTTATTCATGTTATCCTTCACTTGTTTATGTCACTGACTTTAATATATTGTACAAATCCAGTTGGCCAAGGTTTCCATAATTTGAGAGCATTTCAGCTATTCACTCGTTCCCGTTTGTATTTCTTACCAAGCTTCTTCGGGTCTTTATGTTGCTTCATGCTTTTAATTTCTTTTAGAAATCAATTCTCAAAGTTCTTTTTCTTTAGTATTTTTTTTAGTTTGAATTTGAAATAATTAAAAAATCTAGTTGCTCAAACTCGTATTACACAAAATTACTTATTTGTAAGCTCCACCTTTTTCTATTAAAATACGGAAGCGTTTAAAAAAATTCTTCAGTTCATACGCAGATTTTGTAATTATTACTTAATTTCTCAACATTTGTGCATTAATAAATGCAAATATTTATTTATTTACAATTATTGCTGTATAATGCAGTAAAAGACACCACAATAAGTCAGCATTCTATACTAGTCTATTTTTGGCAACTTATTCACTCAATGTTCTTCTCCATGCCTTCTTAAGAACCACTTTGAATTTCATAGACGCTTCTGCGGTAGCCGGGTAGTCGCATACATAGGTTACACGCTGGGACTGTTATGGCAAAGGCATAAAACTCTCTTTAAATGTAGGTAAGAGCCTGCTGCACAGCGGTATTCACTTTTAAATTTAACTTCAAATTAGGAGCTAATGCACGTCTGTTTGTGAGTCACGATCCGAAGTTGGCTGAGACCATCTAAAGATCGGGGCCGAACCAAAAGCCTCGCCATATAAGGATTAACGCTCGGATATCTTTTTGAGGTTATGTTGTCCTGTCTGTCGTTGAATTCCTTTTATCGAACTGAAACGACTTATTTATAGTTTTTCTATAAGCAGTGACGTAATTGAGACAATATTATTTGATATTCCGCGCACGTCGTGGTCGCTTTAGTATTCCAGCGGCGTAAAGTGTTATATATGAAAAAAAATAATTACATCGCAGCCTTTAAATTAATTAAATCGTTAGATGAATTGGAACTATGTACTTAAACGGTCGAAAAATTATTAACGATAAAAAATGCAGAAGAAAAAAGAACGTTTTCTTCGTTATGGAAGTATTACAATTTTAAATTTTAGTATATAGCCCCATAAATGGAACGAAATAAATTTAAGGCCGAAAAAGGTATACATATATTAAACCGTTCATTAAACTTTGCTTCTTGGTTTTAATTTAAAATTTTTGCCTTACACTCTACATACTTCAGCAGATCTTTTGCACGATTCCAAGGGAGCTGTTGCTGAAACTTGTTTATCAACACAATATGGTCAAATATGAAGTCCAAAACCGATGCTTATCATTATAATTACATTGAGAAAAATCGTCCAATTAAATAGTGTTATTAATGTTAATTTATTATTATAACTATACATTATCTTGTAGTTACTAAACCTACCATACACCCATAAATAAAAGCAGTTTGCTTAAAATGTTTCCTGCGCTAATTGGGTGCTAATTACGGGAACGTTTTCCGACTGATTCGTACTTACTCTCTACCATTTCTGTTTCCGGTTTTGTCTTGTTTAACGACGCCATTGTAGCCTCTACATTTGTTTTGTTGCGCATCATAGTTGCGGCCGAATTATTTTAATCACATATCGAATAGAATAAAACTTTATTGTCCAAGAGAAACTCCAATCATAAAGACATAACATAGAAGTAGGTTACCGTACAAAAGTATAATTTCAAAACATAACAAATAGAAAAATACACTATTTGTTTAAAAGTCAATCCACCATTAGTCGATTACCGTTAAGACACATCGTGGAAACTGTTGAGCGTATCAACACATTAGTCCTGATTACAAGCATATAGAACGGCGCAGCATGATGAGTTGAAAACCATTGCATTGCAAAAACATTGAAGCATATCTATGGCAGTAAACATGGGCAGTCGATATTGTTATTGAGTAATTTACTCAGAAGTCGGACGCTCTAGAAACTCTCTTCTTGTTGTAAATGACTGTATACGCAATTAATTCGTTCATAATTTCGTCCAGGTTAGAACCGCGTTCAAGATAGCTACCACTTGTTTGGTAAGTTATGAATTTCAAGAATCTACTGCAATATGTGAGAGTGCATTGTATAAATTGAATACTGTACCATGAAAGGTTTCACTGGTAGATAATGGTGTACCACGCAGAAGATAAGTATTAACTTATCTTTGTCTTTGCCTGTGTTTTTGTATATGTAACTTTGCAGCAGTTACCAACATTAGGTATCAGGTCGCTGTTCTCGCACCACTCAACAACTACATCTAAGTTGTGTTTTAGTAAAGTAATATCATCGGGCCAAGAGATCGCCTAAGAGATTTTTAAATCATCAGCGTAGGCCAATGCAGGGCAAGTAAGCGATTTTAGTAGATCGTACACATAAAGTAAGAATAATAACGGTCCTAAATTAAATCCTTGGCATACACCCGACCGCATATTATACTCCGTTGAAATGAATCTGTTGCAGTGTACAAAACTACTTTGATTCACCAGGTATAATTTCATTAATGCCAAAAATAAAAAAGAAAATTCAAATAAATTGAGGTCATTACAATGCTTGGGACAGTACTAGTTCTATCTTTGAACGTAAGTAAAAATATAGCGCCGTCTTTCTTTGGTATTTTATTTTCTGTAATAGTTTTGCGCTATTCTTTTACATAATTTTTTACAGCTAGAACCAAATTTCAGTGCAAAGTAGCCTAAAAATAACGAGGAGAGGTTTCTCAATCGGTTGCTATCAAACCTATGAGGAACGGATTCCCACCACAACAGGAAGGATTGTTAAAACATGATCCTTTACACAGAAAAACAAAAATACAATAAGTATATATTCGATTAAGCAGGTATTGAAATGGGACATATTATTCTACGTTTGCCACCTTATCACTGTGTGTTAAACACGATTCAATGCCGCAAGTGAAAAACTTTATAAAGTGCAATAATACAAGCTTTCAAGTAAGACAGTTATCATGATCAAGGATGTCAAATTGCTACCGTAGAGAATTGGTAGAATTATATCAAACATGTTATGAAAGGTGTAACATTTTATTACATGTGATCCACGTATTTTAAGGTTTGGATATCCAGTAAGTGTAATTAAAAACAAATGCTGCTTTAGTTAACATTCCAATAATGATTTGGCAGTTTACATCCATTGCTCAGTTAAGTAAGACAATAAACAGTTGAACAGCGCAATGTAAATTTTCAAAATGTCCGAATTGAACATCGTACATTGATGGAGTTTCTCACTTTGGAAGGAATGACACCGTCAAAAACAAAGAGTCAATAGACACGGCTTTTAGAAACTCTGCACCATCCTACGCCACAGTCAAACGTTAGTCAAAATTGATTCATTGGTGCAAAAAATTTCTTGAAGGTGATCCATGCGAAGGAAGGCCCGTTACTGTAGTGACGCCAGAAAAGATCAAATCGATCTAGGTAATTATATTGAAACAACATATCGAATTTCCTGAGCTGTACGAAACCGACAACAAGACCATTAACGAAATAGTGACTGGGGATAAAACAATGGTTATATACCACTATCTTTTGTCTAAAAGAGAAACAATGGAGTGGCATCGGAAAGGCAAACGAAGATGAGAAAAAACACAGAAAAGGTGATTGTTGTAATTATTTAGAATAGCAGCGGTATCTTGTTTAATCGACTTTAATAAATGCAACACTACAGTAGACGCAATATATTATGTCCATTTGCTTCACCAGACAAAGGACGATTCTGCTTAGTCTTCATCATTGCTAGGCATATTTTAACGTGCTTGTATCTTTCTATTCTTACAAGTTTTGTTCGTTAGACTTAGTTAACTGTCTGATTAAGCCTTACAGTTTTATATCTAAGTATTGACGGTGCAACTTGTTTTCTGCTTTAATTAATATTTTTGGATCAGATGATGTGTGTCTATCACACGAAACCGGTCGCCGCCTAATTACACAATAAAAGAATTAGTTCCCCCTTTTTTTCAGTTTCATTATTACTATGAACTCACGGCGAGTCAACGACGGTAATAAACATATTTCATTCTGTGTTACATCTCTGGATTTAACCAATCTGCATAAACCAGATTTCATAGTGGTTTTTACTGTTTTATATAACCTTAAACGAAATGTGGTATCTGTGTAATTTCACATGTTTGGAATCTATGTATGTTATTAGCTCAATGCATCTGTCCGTGTTAAAAGCATACTAATCACGAACATACGAGTATTCTCCAGATAACAGAAACAAACTTTCTTACCGCAATCTAATTAGCTAGTCCGTACTTTATTATTTTTGCAGCGGTCTTGGAAACTCTTAAGTTTTTATCTTTTCTAAATAGGTAGTAGTTATTCTTATCTTATAAGATAGATATACTTAAGAGTCTCCTGTTTTATAAGTTTTTCTTTCCAGCATAATTAAATTGATTTTTGCAGTTAAATTTGCTTCGATATAATTCTCCTGATTGAAATTAATTTTGCTCTAATTGCTATTATAGTTTCAAACGATGCAGAACGTAATTTATAGGCAATTATAGATCTTAATATAAGGTTTGTTTTATTGCTGTGATTATGGTTAATATTTATTACAAAGGGTAATGACTAGTTATATTACTTTTACTATAGATTGGTCAATTCATAGAACTAGAACCCATTTAAACACTGTTGCAAGAGATATTACACTTATCAAATTGTCTCGTTTCTAGGTTTAACTGCTATACAAAAACACAAATGTTACATTTAAAAGGTCTTTACGTAATCCGACACCTTGATATGCGATGGGTTCCTCAAAAATGGCGTGTACGTACAAAGTATATAGTTGCAGCAATACCAAACAATACGGCATTTTTCTTTAGTGACATTTATGTAAAAGTTAGCAACAAACAAAAATTTAATTGTCCCATTTGTTTTACAATTGCAATCTCGATGAAAAGCACTATATTAGTAAAAGCTACCCTGTATTTTAACAAGAAGCAATCTTTCCACACTTTCTTTCAGTATCGACTCCGACCATTTTCTTGGTTTCCGGAGTCGAACCACGCTGTTGTGGTAACTTTTGCCAACATCTCTGTATGACATAACTGTACACTGACGCCTAATTTTAAAAACGCTTCTCTCGATGAAAATAGTGTACGTTATGAATTTTCCTTTTTAGTCTTGGCCATGTCCCAGAATCTTTGAGAATCCAAACATAAATTATTTGAGGCACACCACAAAGGTCACGATCTCAATGCAATACAATTTTGATCAGTTTGAGTAAGCAGACAACTGATCTCAATTTAAAAAAGTTTGAGAGTAGAAAGAGTCGAAACTCGCAAGGCTATGAATAGACTTAAAGGTACATATTTGTCCCCAGACTAACATATTTCAAACGGACATCTTACTTTAAATTTGTGCGCCGAAACGAATCTTGAAAACGGAACTAAGTGTGCAACCGTACTTATTTACAGATACTGAGGCTGTGGCATGGGAATCTCATTTGACACGTGACTGGTCAAGGTGGAACAGATGATTAAGGAGGAAAATAAAGAGGCTTTATACTAGCAAAACACGCCAGACAAAGTCAGGCGAAAGCATTCATATTAAATTTACCTAAAAGGCGATCTCAGAATATTGGTAAGGACATTCACAGGTTCTGCAACTGCAAAAAGGACAATGTAGGGAATGTTGAAGATCAATTCTGTTGTCTATGCTAGGAAGATCTTTCAAAGGTAATAATAGTGGACAATGATCTTTATTGAGCATGGTTAACCTTTGTTATTGATAAACATTAAATAAATAAATATTCCACTGCTGAAACAAATATAAGAGCACCAGATCACAGAATCTTAGCAGATACAAATACAAGAACACAAATGTATTGGGTCGGCAGTATAAATAATGTATAGTTAGTTAATGTAGCAGCTATCTAATAAGCTACTACATAATCGTATTTGGTATAATTATAGATGTTCGTTTTCAATCTAACAATCAAATTAGATATAATTGGTCAGGCGACCAGTTTGTCCATGTCGCCTTGGCTAGAAAACTTATTATGCAGATTTCAACGTAGTCATATATTATGCATATTGGCCGCTAAATGAAGAGTAAAAGTAGACACGAACGTGCGAAATCGTCGACTACAAACACCGAACTTATTGGCATTCAGACAACGCACAGAGAAAAAATACGCAGAAGAATCTCAACCTCGAAGTTCGTAGGTGGTTATTGACGTTATCAATGATTGCTACTTGTGTTGTTAGTTTGTTTAATGTAATCTGGTGTGAGAGTGTACTTTTGGAGACAATTCGTTTTAAAGTATATATAATTAAAAAATGTATGTACATCTCTGGTGGGATCTACTACGCAGACCAGAATCACTTTAATAATTTATTAGTAAATGTACATATGGTGATTAAATTATGGTAATTAGTGTATTTAAAGCAGTTCTTCAGTTGTATAGAATTGCACAAAATATTACCTGGTATTTTATAGATGTTCATTAACATGCCAGTTATCATATTAGATTTAGTTAGTTAGTTCAGTTAGATTTATCACAGTGCCTCTTCATTAATCCATGTTGAATTATATCCGTGGTCGAAATTGTTAATACTTTTGGTAATGAAACCACTTTTCTTAGTATTACACTACGTTTATTACTTACTATATAAATATAAAACTTGTATCAACATCAAGACGTGCATTAATCATATCTTATCCCTATCCCTACTATATATGACTACGCTTACATTCTGTTCCCTCTCAATAGTCTATTCCTCAGAATCTGGAAAAATCAGCAAAAACGTCGGCATCCCAATCCTCCTGCAGCATCCTACCATAATCATTTTCCCCTTTTGCAGAAAGTTTCTTCTTAATTGGTCTGGTACGTAGTTCTAGGCAATACTTCCGAACACACTCATATTTATCACATTTGGTTTTCTTCCCTTCCATAGTTCACTTGCCCTTGAGAGTTGTAGGAATCCTATTTGTTACACGCACGGAATAGCACACAGCTTCGCCCCAGAAATTTTTAACTCATCAACTCATTGCTGGATTATAAGCCACAGTATTTTATAAACAGATTTCTTTATCATCATAAAATTGGTAAAATCCTCTTGACGCATCCTCATGACCCTTTTCATTGTCTGACCCCGACCTGAGTAAATCCGTATTAAAATGTTTAATTGCGTAATAATAATATTTCTTACATTAAAAAAAAAAGAACTACATGTGTGTAGGCGTTTGTGGATGTTACAATCATCTCATGTACCTGGACTTATAGGTCTCCAAACGTCATTGTGCGCTAAGTCTAATGGTTTAGAGGGCTACTACGTCCTGTTTTTAAATGATAATAATACCAATTATTGTCTTTCAAAACATCGACATTGTCAAAATACACAGTAATGATACATCTATCGGTCTATCAAAATATACATCATTATGGTTTCTATAGACGTGCAGGAGACAGGCCAGTATGAAGGTGTACAGGATAGTCCTTAAATACTTCGCGACAAATATCCCTGGATCCTAGCCTGGCAAGTAGTTGCCTAGTTATTTCCCTTAACAATGTTCATAAGGTATACTCAATTTTACATCTTTCGATATTACTTAAACCATGCTCTTTTGTGCTAATATTTAAACGTTAATGTCATTTAAAAGACCAAAACGACTGTGGTAACTGTATTAACTCAATTCAGATACTTAGTTTTTTTTTTCTAAAGGTCTATAATGAATTTGCAGAACATAAAGATCCAAAATTACAAAACTATGTCTATTATTTACTAAAACTTTTACTTTAATGTTTCCAAAGCCTACAGCTTCCTAAAATACTCAATTCTTGGCTGCTCAGATGTTCTAAGGGGTTCCCAGCGTGACATGTTCAGAAAAACAGTGTTTTGTACTCATTAAATGATCAGGGCAACCTCCATATACCACGCGAAATCTTGATTTTCTTTTTCACATTACTTCATCACATACACTTCATATATATATATATATATATATATATATATATATATATATATATATA